>APFE031688018.1:42298-77711 GCA_000404065.3 Pinus taeda | reverse complement strand
GCACAATTGAGCCTACGGTTGGGAGGAGAGTCGTCCCCAAAATCTTGTGATCATTTGGCAGACTGCAATTACAAGTAATGTAGGTGAGTTCATTTGTAAGTATTTGTTTTTTAATTAAGACATTAATTTTAGTTTTACTTTGTGATGTTACAGAGGGATTCTATCTCCATAATCCTAGAGGAAAGGAATCGATTCCAGTATGTAAATCGGTCTTTATAGGGAGCATAAACGTTCAGAATGTGGACCGAGGCCACCCTACCACAAAATTTGGCAAGAATCAAAATACCATTTAGATATCGGAAATTTCTTGCTGAAATCCATCCCAAATCCCATAGAATAGCAAGCCCCCCATATAGGCCTGATGCCTCCGTTGTCAAAATATACCAAGACGAGAGCATGCGTCTAAAGTAAGCAATGGTATCCTGTCACACATGCATGGTTTCTTGAATCAAGATGATATTTGAAGAAGAATAAAGAAAGAAATCTTTTAGTGCCAGAAACTTCGGGTCCGCACCAAGACCCCTAATGTTGATAGAGAGAATGTTCATCATGTGGAACTCTCCCCGGGCATACTTGCTCTAAGAGGCCCACTTTCAAGCAAATTGGAAATAGGGATGTCAACAAGGGATGATTCCTGCAATTTAATTTTAGATATGCCCCTCCTACCTCTGAAATGCCTAATACCCCTGTTTTGTTTGCGTCAAACTGTGATATTCTTCGCCGAAGTGGGGCTAATGACGGGTGAGATGGACCTTCTAGGCTTATGAATGGTCAGAGGGTGAAGGTGTAGTGATTCTCTTTGTAAGAGCATGTCGAGGTCACTGCCGATAGAATTAGTAGGGGATGGGTGAGTTTGGGGGAGTAACCGAGATCATAGGAACTTTGCCCTTGGAAGCAGAGGTGGTTCGAGCCAGCGTCATTTGATTAGAAGAGGAGGGGGATTTATTCCTAGGATCTTGGCCAATTTGAACAGGAGATGAAGAAGAAGAGGGGATGATTGTAATGTTATCATTCTGATAGGGGATTGAAACTGGTTGAGGAATAGGCGTTGGGGAGATGATGGGAATCCCCGGCGATGGTTCAGGGGGGGGTGCGGCGGCTGAGAGGGAAGGTCCAAAGCACCCACAAGGGTCAGATTATCCATGGACAAAGATCTCGGTAAAGAAAAGGGGGGAGCCTTCTAATGCTTAGGAGTATAGAACTGTCGATGGGAAGCCCCTAAGATATTTCACGCGAAATGGAAAAACTATTTGACAGAGCCGGGGAAAAGATATCGACATTTGAAGATGATCCCTTATAGAAATTTCTTTCCCCTTCCCTATTGCAGAAAAGATTATCCATGCCACGTGATTGCTGTTTCACCTAATATTTCCTTTTATATATCTTTCCGGTCAGATGACGGGGACATCGATCTTTCAAATGACCAGTTTTTTGACAGAGGGAACACCAGAATGGGACACCCCAATAATCAAGTCTTTGGCGAGTAGATAATTCACCCCACACGAGATCAATTTGATCGGGGAAAACTCCTCTATACTCTTTCTCAATCAAGATCCAGGCCACCCGCTTGTCCTTTGCACCTAAACATTTGGGGTCAACATACATAAATTTTCCAATAGCGTTTCCTATAAAAGAAAGCGATTCCTTCGTCCAAAGTTCAATTGGGAGGGCAGGCAGATTGACCCATATCAAATTATTTTGTGGGGTGTTCAACAATGGGTTGAATCCAATATACCATTTGTGGAGGGCAAGAAAACTTCTCCCGTGAACCCAAGGGAGAGCCCAAATGGTGTTCAGATACTTTACTTTCAAGAAGTGAAAACTGTACCAATCTTTCATCAAGCGGACAATAGTAGGGATATATCCAATAAGGGGACGCCATTTGGATCCAAGCCATTTTCTTATCTGGTTGTCTTCCATGTTAGGGTAATGCCATTTTCTGATCATGGCCCAAGATTGTAAGCTAGCAATGCGATCAGCTAGCGATGCACTGTCCAGGCAAATAGCAAATGGGGAAGGAATAATCTTGGTCGGGAAATGATTATGTTTATGCCGAAAAGCAGATGGAACATCATCCCTCGGAACTTGCCTATGTGACGAAGGAAGCAGATGATCCACCAATGTGGATTGCCAACTAGATGCTTTGATAGTGCCATAGTGGAGAGCTTCTACCTCCATGGCAGCTTTTACCAATTCAGACGTGTCAAATTCGACAGGGAGGATCTCCATATCAGCAGAATGAATGGAGAGGACACCACACTAAAGGCCGACAAGACGGAAAGTAAGGAAGACAAGAGACGGATAAGACAAAGATATTTCGATCGTAAGACAAAAGAGCTTCCTCGGGATATAATCATCTGTTGCTATTTATGGAAATCATACCAAGTAGCCATTATCTAATTAAAGAACGTATTAACTGGATAAAAACCCATATCAAAGACCCAAAGTAGGAAGATATGACATAGGCCTTGGGAAAGTCAAGGCATTGAAAGAGATGTGATCGTCTGACATAATTTCAAATTCCTGAAAAAAAGATGCCTTGAATTGGGGGAAGAGAAAGATTATCATATCCCCCTCTGCACGAGTGAGAGACTCTAAAAAAGATCAAGGATAGATCATGCAGTAAAGACTGACAAAAGGAAGGTAGAATTTGAAACTAGAAATATAGTGACAGCATGTGGTTAGTGAGAACAATTAAATGAATTAGCATCACTTCACCAACCCCCTGGATTTCGAGAGATCGAAAGAAAATGGTCGAGATTCCAGCCGAAGCTCCCGAAAAAACCAGAGACCTAAATTCACACCAGTCAGGGATCCAAACAGTGGGAATTGATAATCATGCAGAGACTAAGGAACCTATATGCCCGAATAGATGAGGAAGGCAAGACTTAAGAGAAACAAGGTAAAGTAATGCAGCAGCAGAAACAACAGCTACATTTACACCACCATTGTCCAATTTTGAAACTACAGTCAACACACGGTTTGCTAATAACGCAGAAATTAAGGAACCATGAAAAGTTTTGACAGAGGTTCCATAAACCATAGAGAAATTCCATGAATATAGAGAGTCGAACACATACAATTTTCAAGGAAAACAGTATGGAGAAAAAATTATGCCAGGAATTTACTAACAAAACTTTACCGCAATCCACCTGATTATATTTGAAATACAAAAAAAACTCGTAATACTGACCTGTAATATAATGTTCCTTGCTACAACTAGTAAAACCACCGAGAAGAAACATCGAACAGACCACGAATGCTTCGATCCAAAACAAAAAAAACAAAACCAATCCCAGAGCACAAAAATGCCAGGGAACTGAGCGAGATAGGAGAAAATAACAGAAAGTTGAGAGGAGGATGTCAACAGTTCCAAAAATAAGCAATACTGACCCTGCGCAGGAGAGCGCAGGGCAGAATGGGAAGAAAAAACTTGGTAAAACGAAAAATGACTGGATTTATAGAGAAAGGTGGTGAGTGAAGGCAAACTCTCGTTCCAACACGTAGATGGCAAGGTGTCGAACAAAGGTTGTAGAGGGATGGAAAGTAGATAAGTGGCAAGGGTGTGTAATGTGTCTCGCCATTGTGTAGGCCCCCATGAAAGTGATCGGCTACACGAAGGCCCAATTAGGGTAAAGGAGGAACGGTAGAATAGGTAGATGTGGGCAGTGATGGGAGAGTCAGTTAAGGAATGTAAAAAAACAATGGCGATCGGGAATATCGGACATGTTCCGCATGCATACCAGTCATGTTCCAGGCAGCAGATTGGAAATTTACAGTATCTGTGGCTAGCGAAACGTGTCCCCAATGTAGACCAGTGTTGTTGTAGTGGAGAGAGTTGAATGGTTGCATGACATTCCTGGCACTGGATTGGAGTTGCAGGATCTCAACATCCTGGTCGTTTGGCTTCCCAGGAGCCTAAAACAATGGATATGAATAATGGTTTAATGCCAAACTCAAGTTATAAACTTTGTTGATCATTACTTGTTTAAACCATGAACACTAAAATTCACAGTATTACTTTTTTTATTTGCATAAATCAAGGAGAACACTCTGTTCGAAATACAGACAATACGAAACTCGAAGGCTAATACTATATTCATTGATGGCACTGTAGTTACGAGTTGGATAAAATAGACTTGGCATTTCGTGTGGTTTTTACTATTTGATGTTTTCAGAGCATGAGTGTATATTATGGTAATTATGACCATTGTGTTTTAAGAATATTTGTATAGATGCATATTATACATATTGGATTACTATGAATTTTTAAAGTAAGATGTAAGAATTAGGGGAGAGATGTTTAATATTGTGCAAAGTCAGTTATTGTTAAAGTATTGGTCTTATCGTAACGACTAGAAATTGAGAGATGTGTAATCAATATTTAAACAAAAATAAATAACATTAAGTATTGTAGGTGGCGCATGGGAGAAAATCTTATTGTTATAGTATTGGTCTTACTAGAACTTGAGAGATGTGTAATCAATATTTAAACGAAAATAAATAACATTAAGTACAAATATCTTTTAATTTACGTTAAAAATTTCCCAAAACATTGACTAAGTGAACAATTGTCTATAAATAGTCTTTTAAGTATCAATAGTACAAATAATGTTATCTCAATTAGAAAACAAATAAAACCATAAATTTTTCCAACATGGTTTATTCCAGAAGTACAAAGTAGTAGTCACTTCAACCCCCACTCATCTGAATTGAAGCTATGTATCCCAAATGCATATTCATATATGCATAATTACATTCTTAAAATGAATGAGAATCTTAGTTGTGGTAGTTATAGGAAACTTAACAAAAGCCCCTTGCCCAAGGTTATAAAAGAGGTCAAGAAGGCAATTTTGGAGTCTATTCTCGATGAGAAGTTAAAGAAGAATTTAATTCTTTCATATGAGGTTATCCCTAGAATTTATTGGTTGCCAAAAATCCACAAGGAAGGGGTCCCTCTTAGACCAATAGTTAATACTATTGGATCCCCCACCTATGAATTAGCTAAGCATGTTGCCAAGGTCCTTAAACCTCTCGTCAGTAATAGAGATTCTTTTATTAAAGACTCCAATGATTTTGTAAAGCTTATTAAGAATGAGAGGGTTAATCAAGTTGACATTCTTGTGAGTTTTGACATAGTGTCCTTATTTACCAAAATTCCCTTGGATGAGGTTGTCAATGTTATAAGAGAGGTCACTGATCTGGAAATAGCTAGACTTATGGAGATTTGTTTACGTTCCACTTTTTCCAATTTCCAAGGAAGTTATTATGAGAAGATATCTGGAGTCACAACCGGATCACCTCTCTCACCAATTGTCACTAACTTATAGATGGAGTACTTTGAGAAGAAAGCCCTTGAATCTTACCCTTTAAACCAACATGGTGGAAACGATTTGTTGATGACGCCAATGTAAAATGGATTGATGGTAGGGTAGAGCTTGATAAGTTTTTTAATCACCTTAACTTGATCTCATCTGAAATTAAGTTTACTATGGAGGTAGAAGAAAACATATGCATTCCATTTTTAGATGTTCTTATTATCGGAAAGGAAGATGACACTTTGGGACTTCAGGTCTTTAGGAAGAAGACCCACACTGAAAGTTATCTTCATGTTGAATCTTACCATCATCCATGCCAAAAATTTGGTGTCCTTAACACTCTTGTTGTTAGGGCTCTTAGAATATCTGACTCTGTGCACCTTAATTAAGAGATTAGATAATTAAACTTTGTATTAAGAGTATAGGATATAAAGATAAGGATATTAAGAAATCTATAAGAAGGGTTGAAGGAAAGATCCTCTCCAAAGGCCCTCAAGCTCATTGTGGTAAAGTGTTCATACCTTTCATTAAAGGACATACATATAAGATTGCAAAGATTTTGGGGAACAAGGACATATTCACTCAGTTTACAACATCAGGAACAATTAGGCAAAGAATGAGGTATGTTAAGAATAGTGTCAATCAGTGGAAAATTAAGGGAGTTTATAAGATTGATTGTTCTTGTGGTAGGAGTTTTATTGGAGAGACATGACACTCATTGTAGTGGAAAATTAAGGGAGTTTATAAGATTGATTGTTCTTGTGGTAGGAGTTTTATTGGAGAGACGGGACACTCATTGTAGAAGAGACTAAAAGAGCATGGAGCCTATATTAAGAATGAAATATCATGCTCTTCATCCCTCACAGAGCACTCCTCGAAGACCAAGCATCATGTTTGTTTATAGAGTGCAAAGGTTATCGCCAGGGAAGAACACTATCAAAAGAGAAAAATCAGAGAAGTGGTTGAAATTATGAAGCATCCACATAATCTCAACAGGGACGGGGGGAATGAGATTAATGGAAATTGGCTTCCTCTAACTAGACATATTAATTCTTCCAATTCTACTTCCCAAGGTATAGTATCCCAGGTATAATTTTCTATCCTTTACTGTATCTATATTTTCTAAAGATTAAACTATATTGGATTTAATTAGCATTTTTAATCATTAGCTTTAGACTCTGTTTATATCTTAATTATTAAATATTTATTATGAACGATTAATTAATAAATTTACTAATTATTATTAAAGATTATTTAATATGCATAATAATTATTATTTATTTATTAGAAGTTAATAAATAATTAATTATCAGTGAGTGATTAAATAATTATTATTAATAAGTAAAATAATAAATTTAATCTTTTATATATTTCTTAAATTAAAATTAATTATGTAATCTAATATTTAGTTAGTTATTAATAATTTTTTGTTATTAAGTAAATAATAAAATTAATTAATTAATATTATATTTATTTATTTATAATAATAATATGATTTATTATAATGAATAAATAAAACTATTATTATTAATTAATTAATTATTATTATATTTTTCATTTCTAACATTATTTTGGTTAGAATTTAATGGACTTCTTTTAATTATTATTTTGTTCATTTAATATTTATTCATGTTCTTTTTGGGAGTTTAACTCTTTTTTCTATTCATTCATTCACTCAAATGGACTCTCTTGTGAATTGAAGAGAGAAAATTCAAACTATACAATGAGAATTTCAACCATCTTTTTCTATTATTTTATTATAAATATTTTATCCTTTTTTATTATTTTATATAAATATTTTAAATTTTTATTCACTCAAAATAGACTCTCTTTGGGATTTGAAAAAAAAAAATTCAAACTATACTATGGAGAATTTGAACCATCCTTTTCTTATTATTTTATATAAATATTTTAAATTTTATGTATTCCAAATTATATTTTACTTTACCTTTACAGTCAATTCCACTTTGCTTAAATTGAATTCTACGCAAAATGTACGAGCGAATTGAATTCTACGCAGACTGTACACGGGAATCGTAGTACGACCATCTCCTTTGCGTGTTTTAGCGAAGAACACCTATTCATTGCAAAGGCCACGCAGATGTCAGAAACGCATCAGAATCCCTGAATACTTTACATATTTCAAATTCTGATATTCGACAGAGGCTCGTATCCAACAAAGCTAATTGATATATCCTATTTTATCCAATTTTATATATTTCTTTTGGTCTCTTGGGCACTATCATTAAAATATAAAAGATATAAGTTAAAAAAAAAATCATGGCATAGGAAAAATATATAGGTGGTGTACAATTAAAACTAACGTGAATTTATCATTAAAATATCAAAAGTATATGTTAAAATTTTAGAATATAAATAAATTCTAAAACATTTTTATATAAGTATATGTTAAAGGTTTAGGATATAAATATAAATATAAATATATATATATATATTAATCAATTTAAATAATATTATTTATTTAATAAATAATTTATACTTTATATTTTGAGTAAATTTTATATATGCATTTTATATATTAATATATTTTATTAGTTTATATTTCATTATATAAAATGTATATATTAATAAAATATAATGGTGGACAAGAAAAAATGTGAATGAATTCATATTTCAACAAATTTGAATTCATATTTCAATTTTATTGTAGCTATATTTAAACTAAGCGTCAGGGACTAGCTAGTATATAGCACTTGTTAATATTAAACTCATTGTTATTATTTGTGATGCTCCGGGAAAATGTAAATATTTGATTTTTACTGTGGTAAAGAACAGAACTGAATATGACATGTTAGTTGTTTGAAATTTAATAGTCTGGTTATTATCTTCTTCTTTTTTAAAGAATATATAAGGAATGTTTCTTGGAATAGTACTAGAAACTTCTGAGGAGGAAGTTGGAATGAGACGGTTGCTGAGATTGCAACCCTAACTACCTCCCCTAACTGGATAGGCTTCTGAAGAAAAGGAAGCGGGGGGAGGCAAAAATCTGCGTTGTAGGGACAGGCAGAGAAAGAAAAGGCTAAGTCTGGTGATGACCAGATAGCCAAGCACAATGTGCAAGCGTTCTTCCTGAGGATAGTGGTCCTGCAAGACAGCTAGGGGAAGATTCTGGTCCTGAAAGATGAACCTCATGGTTGGGTGGTCAAGAAACAACAGTGTACCAGGTGAACCTCCGAGGAGTCCTTACCGCTGGAAAGACCAGGTAAGTAAAGCAAATCACTCGGATAATCTGTTAGTTAATCTTTCTACAAACTGTTCAGGAGTGAGACGTAGAGCTACGATTTATTTCTCTGTAATTAGTTGGGTATTGTAGGACGAAAGTATGCTCTCTTTCTTATCTGTTAATGCAAGGTGAGATATTAGAGAATATTGTTTGGTAGAAGTAATCCTGAAAAACGAGTTTAGGAGCAACGGTTAAGTCTGCGGTCTTAGCCCAATAAAGTGTGTGAATACAATAATATAGTGGAAGTTAAATTGTTAAAGAAACTGCTTTGTCAAACAGAAAAGGAATGAACACATTGAGAATATCGAAATAACAGTGTTTAGGTAGTTAACACCTTGAAAAAGAAGACAGGCCTCGTAGCATCTTATTTTTATATATATCATGCTTTAAACGAAAACAATGAAACTGCAATACTCTTGAGAAAAGAATAATAAAACCTGGAAACAAATGCGAGTTGGGCCGGAGCCCCAAACCCTAGGTTCATCACAGGGTTTCTGTACATATCAATTAAAATTAAGACATGCATTTTAATGAGATAAGTTTAACATGGAAGAGCACGTCACTAGAACGGCGGTGCTCCGGCAAGGAAGTCCGAGCCTCTAGAGGATCCCTTCCCGTTAGCCTAGGAAGAAAACCTAGGAGGGTTTGGCAATTAGTAAACACATTTCAACCTATAGGCAGACAGAGGGTGACTTGTAAGGTAAATCAAAAGCATGCCGCTATAAAAGAAATATTCAGGTGATTATATGAACTAAACGACCTCCTAAACGGAAATTTCGGTGGCAATTAGAAAATACAGAACTTACTGTTTCAATATAGAGCATGATTAATAGAACTTTGCACCTCAAGATAAACACAAGTGCGAAACCATAAAACAAGAGAAGTGTCTCAGAGCTGCCACACAAAACAATAATTAGACTATTTATCATTTGAAAATTTACACAAAAATTCAGAAGTTGAGTCCAAAAATTCATACCGGAAATCATTATGGGCTCGGCTTTGCCGAGAAGAACTTTAATTAAAAAAAAATTAGTCCATACACAACTACTCATGTAAACTGGTCTAACGTAGACTCAACTAACAAACTAGAACAATTTACAGGGGCTCGACCCCATATAACTTATAACAAATTACAAACGATCCCTGAAAGTTTATCCACATAATTACAACAAATCTCGTCCAAGGCGACTTAAGCCTGTACATATGGCAATATGGCCAAGCCTCAGGCCAGGAGAGCCTGCGGCCTCAAAAATCCTATAACATCAACGAAAGGCCGCAGAGGAACTCTGTTCCAGGCACAATAGGAACCATCTCTACAATTAAAACCTCAAAAAAAGGGAACGTTTGATAAACCTTTGAGATCGCAGACTTGCGTACATTGAACTCTCCACAGACAGGACAAACTAGAGCCGTTGGTGCTTACCCGGTATTCCATGCTGGATGTAAGCAACCCAAGTAGTCGCGGCGATTCCACCATGCAAACCGGCATTCTCTGGCTGCACCCATTCATCTTCCATCTGGAAACATACAGAAAAAAAGGGGAAGATTGTTACTATATGAACGAAGTAATTGCAAATATAAAAGAAAACAGTGGCAGGAGCAAAATAAGATACGTAAGGCACTTACAGGACGGCTTGAATTGCCTGGAAGTTGAACAGACCAACTCCTGCACTCAAACCCTGGTTGCAAACATGGTATTATGCATCGGTTTGGCGCGGCAGAAGGCGGGCGGAGCAGGGATGAGTGCCAAAGCAGAATGGAATGAATGAGCCACACCACCTAGGTAAACGAACGCAAAAACCCTAGATCAACGCTCGACCCTTGGATCCACCTTCTGAAACCATGGTCATCGATGGCTGGAGGAGCCCGAGGTGCACAATCGCCAATGGTACTCTTGCTCTTGCCACGCCACCATGACAGAGCAAAAAGAAAATAACAAGCCAGGCGGAAAGTGCAGGTGAACCTGGCAGCTGGTGGAGTACTAGCACACAGTGACGGTGGTACTGGAAAAATAAATGCGAGTGACTGTCCTACTATTGGAGCGATAAATGCAAATGACAGCCTTACTGCCGGAAAGGTTTTCCGACTGCAGGCTCTTGCAACATGGCAAACGAAAATTACAATATGAATATATTACGTTGTAACATTGCATTAATATACAAGACGAGATATCTTGTTGTAGGCTAAACAAGTAAAAAAAAATTTAACATAGTGGCATCAGAGCAAGGTTACAAAAATTGTGACATTTGGGGAACTGAAAACTGAAAACTAATAGACAGATAGAGTATATACAATTTATTTCCATCTCTGTTGAGCAGTTCTAGAAAGGAAAGATAATGCACTGACCTTTTTTTTTTCGTGTTGTTGTTTCCTGACACTTTTCTTATGCTAAGTACAAGAACAAAATACTGACAGCATGCGAACAACAGATAGTGCGTCATGCAGGTTTGTGGGTCAGGGATCTGCAACTAGTCCAGAGAATAACCCCGAGCTATGGGTACAGCTTGGAGAGGAGGCTCGCAATATGAATCTGGCAATTTTGGAAACAGTATAGGAGTTGAAAAATGAAATGGCCCGACTACGGGAGGACAATGCACGGTTAACGATGGAGCAAGAGAGGATTATAAAAAGCCTGTCCGATAAACAGAATTAGTAGCCAGAGAATCCCAGTGCTGAGCAGCAAAGAATGTCAGAAGAGCAAAACCACCACACAGAACCTGAGGGGTCAGAAGGAAGGGAGGAGTAATGATCTGAACAATAGACATCAAAAAGGCAACAGATAGAGTTGCAAGGGGAATTTCGTAAGATCAAGCTACCGCACTTTGATGGAGAACAGGAGGAAGCAGCTGAGGCATGGTTGATTAATATGAATAAATATTTCAGCTATATGAATACGATCACAACCTCAAGGCACGATTGGCCATCTTCCAATTACAGGGAAAAGCCACCCTGTGGTGGGAAGAAGTTAAGATCATAAGAGGCATAAGCGAACAAAACATAAACTGGGAGAAATTTCAAAGGTACTTTAAGGAGAGATATCTCACCGAGCGTTTTTATGACGAAAAGGCAAGAAAATTCCATGACTTGTGGTTGGGACAACAGACCATTGACGAATTCATCACTCGTTTTACTTCATTGCTTCGTTACGTGCCTTATATTAGAGAAGAAAAAGCTAAAGTGTAGAGGTTCGTTAGTAGTTTACCTCTGAATATGCAGGAAAGGATTGAGTTTGATAATCCAAAGACAATGGATGAAGCAATAGGTAAATCCAGGATCTGTTACCAGCAGAGTAAACAAAAGGGAGATACTCCAGGTAAAAGATGGAATGATAAGAGAAGTAATAAGTTGGCTAGAAACAATAAGGGAAATCGCAGTAGTGGTAACAAGGGTGTTGGCAAAGGACAAAACAACAGAAATATATAGAAAAATTCGCTTAGGTCCAAGCCAACCAGTGAGTCCTGAAGCGGCTAACAATCTGTAAAGTTAGATAGGGAAGGGGTAGCAAGGCCTCCAGTGCAGTGTTGGGGTTGTGGTGGGTCGCACTACGTCAAAAACTTCCCTCAACGAAAGGGAACCGAACAAGTATCCCAGATCCATGAAGCATCGATAGTCGATGATATAGGACGTAGTCTACCAAGGATTAATGTAGCCCTGGACGATCGTCAGGCGGAGTACCAGCTGACCATGGTGGAATTCGAAGGTAAAATTTCAGACCTTACTGTAACTGTTTTAATTGATCTTGGAGCCACATTAAGCTATATTAGTCCTAAGGTTGTAGAGAATTGTAAATTGCAACCTGTTAAATTCAATAACCCATGGCTAGTACAGCTAACCACAAGGGCCAAGAGACGAGTGCTTGCAAAAGTCAATAACTGCTCTTTAAAAATAGCAGGACAACCAATGATGGCAGATTTAAATGTGCTTCCCCTTGGTTCATATGATGTCCTAATCGGTATGGACTGGCTAGAAAAACACTGGTCCTTAGTCAACTGCAAAACAAAGACTATTTATTATAGACATGAGCTTGGAGCAAGGAAAGAGATGCAAGGGATTAAGCGACCAGTACAGGTTCGGCCAATAACTGCCTCTCAGTTAACAAGATTCATTAGGAAAGGGTGTCAGATCTATGCCATCCAAGTGGGTTATGCTAACTCGAAAGATAAAACAGCTACCTTGGACTACATTCCTGTGATACAAGAATTTGTTGATGTGTTTCCGGAGGAGATTCCTGGATTGCCACCTAAGAGGGATATAGACATTACCATTGAATTGGTGCCTGGGGCAGCCTCGATATCCCGAGCGCCCTACAGAATGAGTACACCTAGGTTGACAGATTTAAAAATACAATTACAGAAATGTTAGACAAAAACTATATTCGCCCTAGTGTGTCACCTTGGGGAGCTCCAGTATTATTCGTTAAGAAAAAGGACGAGACCCTTCGCATGTGCATAGATTATTGTCAGTTGAACAAACTGACAATCAAAAATAAGTATTCTCTACCCCGGATTGGTGAACTTTTCGACCAAGTGAAAGGTGCAATAGTATTTTCCAAGATCGATTTGCGATCAGGGTATCACCAAATCAGGTTTAAAGAAGAAGACATAGCTAAAACAACTTTTAGAACAAGGTATGGACATTACGAGTTCGTGGTACTACCCTTTGAGTTAAACAACGCCCCCCGCAACTTTCATGTGCTTAATGAACAACATATTTCATCAATATTTGGATAGATTTGTGCTGATATTTATTGATGATATACTAATATATTCCCGCACTTTGGAAGAGCACAAAGAGCATCTCATATTAGTGCTGCAAGCCCTCCGAGAACATTAGTTATATGCCAAGTTCAGCAAGTGCGACTTCTTCAAGGAAGAAATACAGTATTTGGACCATATAATCACGAAGGAAGGGATCGTGGTAGATCCCGAAAAGATAAGGACCATAATGGAGTGGCCCGTACCGAAGGATGTAGCTGACATCAGATCCTTCATGGGATTAGCCAATTATTATAGATGATTTGTAGAAGGATTCTCAAGAGTAGCGTATCCTATCACTTCCTTACAGAAAAAGGTAGAGCTTTCAGATGGACCTCCGAATGCCAAAAAAATTTTGAGCAGCTTAAGCATTTGCTCACCACCGCACCCATTTTGAGCATAGCTGATCCTAATAAAGACTATGTGGTGTGCACTGACGCAAGCAAGGAAGGTGTAGGAGGCATGTTGATGCAAGAAGGGAAGGTAATCGCTTACGAGTCAAGAAAACTGAAAGAACATGAGCATAAATATTCCGCTTATGACTTAGAGTTGGCAGCCGTCATACACGCCTTGAAGATGTGGCGACATTAGCTTATGGGAAGAAAATTTTTATTATTGACAGACCACCACAGTCTGACCAATTATTTTAGCTAGCCCACTTTAAATACTAGGCAAGCACGGTGGGTGGATTTCCTAAGTGGTTTTGATTTTGAAATCAAACATTTGAAGGGGAAAGAGAACTGGTGGTGGACACCCTAAGTCGGAAATTACAATGTTTATATGAAATTTCCTGTAGCAAATGGAAAAGCCCCTTCGAAGAGATGACTAAAAAAGAAGCAGAGCAAGATATCATTTATCAGCAAATAAAACAGTAGGTACAACAGTCAATCAACAAGGAAAATTAGCAAGATTATGAGGTGGATGTTATTGGAATGTTGTATTATAGGAAAAGGATGTATGTGCCCAATCAAAACAACATTAAAGACTTGATTTTGAATGAATTTCATAAAAGTCACTATGTTGGACACCCCGGATATCAGAAAATGATCACTACACTTTGAAAAGAATATTACTGGCTGGGAATGAAAAGAGATGTGGCTGAGTATTTGGCACGTTGTTTAGAGTGTCAACAAATTAAGGCAGAACACCAACACCCTATGGGGTTATTACAACCGTTACCCATTTCAAGATGGAAGGTGGAAACCATTTCTATGGACTTCATAACTGGTTTACCCAAGACAAGGAAAAATAACGAATCCATCATGGTGGTGGTGGACAAATTAAGTAAATCAGCACATTTTATACCCGTGCAGTCCACCTATAGAGCTGTACATATTGCCCATATTTTTATGCAGAACATATTCAGGTTGCATGGGCTACCAAAAACAATAATTTCCGACCATGATGTTAAATTTACATCGGTCTTTTGGAAGACATTGTTTACAGAAATAGGGACTTAGCTGAACTTCAGTACAGCTTATCACCCTCAGACTGACGGACAAATAGAACGGGTGAACCAGGTGGTGGAAGATATGCTAAGGGCATATGTAATGCAACAACCAACCAAGTGGGAAGATTACCTGCACTTGGTCGAGTTTGCATATAATAATGGTTACCATAAATCACTGCAAATGAGCCCGTTTGAAGTACTGTATGGGCGGAAGTGTCGCACACCCTCAAGTTGGGGTGGATCGGAAGACAAATTGATGTTAAGGTCCTGAAATGCTTAAAGAGATGGAGGACATGGTTAAGAAGGTATGAACCAATTTAAAGGCAGCTCAGGACAGGTAAAAGAGCTTTACTGACCGAAAAAGAAGATTCAAGGAGTACCAAGTCGGTGACCATGTGTATGTAAGAATACGAGCAAAAAAGAGCACGCTACAATGGAATGGTTGCACTAAGTTGGCACCTCGATTTTGTGGACCATTTCAAGTCCTAGCAAGAGTTGGGCCAGTGGCTTACCAGCTTGCCTTGCCAAGTCACATACGAGTCCACAATGTTTTCCATGTTTCTGTGTTGAAAAAATATGTTTATGACCCTAAACATGTTATCGGGTGGCAGGATATACAGGTGAGAATTATCTCTGGTAAATCATTCTAAGTGTTTTACCTTTATAAGAAAATTGATTTAGGATGTTGCATGTTGCAGGTCGAACCGGAAGGAGAAATCTTGGTCGAACCACTGAACATCCTCGACCGGAGAGAAGTCATGCTACGGAAGTGAGCTATTACCCAAGTTAAAGTGCAGTGGCAGAACTTTGGGCCTGATGAGGCCACCTGGGAAGATGAAGAGCCTATTAAACAAGCTTACCCAGGGTTGTTCATGGTCGAAAGAAATCGGGACGATGTCCAATTTCAGGAGGGGGAGATGTGATGCCCCGGGAAAATGTAAATATTTGATTTTTACTATGGTAAAGGACAGAACTGAATATGACATGTTAGTTGTTTGAAATTTAATAGTTTGGTTATTATCTTCTTTTTTAAAAAAGAATATATAAGAAATGTTTCTTGGAACAGTACTGGCAAATTCTAAGGAGGAAGTTGGAATGAGACGGTTGCTGAGATTGCAACCCTAACTACCTCCCCTAATTGGAAAGGCTTATGAAGAAAAGGAAGTGGGGGGAGGCAAAAATCTGCATTGTAGGGACAGGTAGAGAAAGAAAAGGCTAAGTCTGGTGATGACCAGATAGCCAAGCACGATGTGTAAGCGTTCTTGCTGAGGATAGTGGTCCTGCAAGATAGCTAGGGGGGAGATTCTGGTACTGAAAGACGAATCTCGTGGTTGGGTGGTCAAGAAACAACAGTGTACCGGGTGAACCTCTGAGGAGTCCTTACCGCTGGAAAGACCAGGTAAGTAAAGCAAATCACCCGGATAATCTGTTAGTTAATCTTTCTACAAACTGTTCAAGAATGAGAAGTAGAGCTACGATTTATTTCTCTGTAATTAGTAGGGTATTGTAGGACGAAAGTATGCTCTGTTTCTTATCTGTTAATGCAAGGTGAGATATTAGAGAATACGGTTTGGTAGAAGTAATCTTGAAAAACGAATTTAGGAGCAGGGGTTAAGTCTGCAGTCTTAGCCCAATAAAGCGTGTGAATACAACAACACAGTGGAAGTTAAAATGTTAACGAAACTGCTTTGTCAAACAGAAAAGGAATGAACACATTGAGAATACCGAAATAACAGTGTTTAGGTAGTTAACGCCTTGAAAAAGAAGACAGGCCTCGTAGCATCTTATTTTTATATATATCATGCTTTAAACGAAAAAAATGAAACTGCAATACTATTGAGAAAGGAATAATAAAACCTAGAAACAAATGCAAGTTGGGACGGAGCCCCAAACCCTAGGTTCATCACAGGGTTTCTGTACATATCAATTAAAATTAAGATAGGCAGTTTAATGAGATAAGTTTAACGTGGAAGAGCATGTCACCAGAACGACGGTGCTCCGGCAAGGAAGTCTGAGCCTCTAGAGGATCCCTTCCCGTTAGCCTAGGAAGAAACCCTGGGAGGGTTTGGCAATGAGTAAACACATTTCAACCTACAGGCAGATAGAGGGTGACTTGTCAGAACCCTGAGCTAAATTGAAAGAATGCCGCTATAAAAGAAATATTCAGGTGATTATATGAACCAAACGACCTCCTAAACGGAAATTTCGGTGGCAATTAGATAATACAGAACTTATTGTTTCAATATAGAGCATGAGTAATAGAACTTTCCACCTCAGGATAAACACAAGTGCGAAACCATAAAACAAGAGAAGTGTCTCAGAGCTGCCGCACAAAACAATAATTAGACTATTTATCATTTGAAAATTTACACAAAAATTCAGAAGTTGAGTCCAAAAATTCATACCGAAAATCATTATGGGCTTAGCTTTGCCGAGCAGAACTTTAATTAAAAAAAACTTAGTCCATACACAAGTACTCATGTAAATCGGTCTGACATAGACTCAACTAACAAACCAGAACAATTTACAGGGGCTTGACCCCGTATAACTTATAACAAATTACAAACGGACCCCGAAAGTTTGTCCACATAATTGCAACAAATCTCGTCCAAGGCAACTTAAGCCTGAACATATGGCAATATGGCCAAGCCTCAGGCCCGGAGAGCTTGCGGCCTCAAAACTCCTATAACATCAACGAAAGGCTGCAGAGGAACTTTGTTCCAGGCACAATAGGAACCATCTTTACAACTAAAACCACAAAAAAAAGGAACGTTTGATAAACCTTTGAGATAACAGACTTGCGTACATTGAACTCTCCACAGATAGGACAAACTAGAGTCGTTGGTGCTTACCTGGTATTCCATGTTGGATGTAAGCAACCCAAGTAGCTGCGACCATTCCACCATGCAAACCGGCATTCTCTAGCTGCATCCATTCATCTTCCATCTGGAAACATACAGAAAAAAAGGGGAAGATTGTTACTATATGAACGAAGTAATTGCAAATATAAAAGAAAATAGTGACAGGAGCAAAATAAGATACGTAAGGCACTTACAGGACTGCATGAATTGCTTGGAAGTTGAACAGACCAGCTCTTGCACTCAAACCCTGGTTGCAAACACGGTATTACACATCGGTTTGGCGCAGCAAAAGGCAGGTGGAGTAGGGACGAGCGCCAAAGCAAAATGGAATGAATGAGCCATACCACCCAGGTAAACGAACGCAAAAACCCCAGATCAATGCTCGACCCTTGGATCCACCATCTGAAACCATGGTCGTCGATGGCTAGAGGAGCCCAAGGTGCACAATTGCCAATGGTACTCCTGCTTTTGCCACGCCACCATGACAGAGCAGAAAGTAAATAACGAGCTAGATGGAAAGTGCAGGTGAACCCGGCAACTAGTGGAGTACTGCACACAGTGACGGTGATACTGGAAAAATAAATGTGAGTGACAGTCCTACTATCGGAGAGATAAATGCAAATGACAACCTTACTGCCGGAAAGGTTTTCCGACTACTAGCTCTTGCAACATGGCAAACGAAAATTATAATATGAATATATTAGGTTGTAACATTGCATTAATATACAGGACGAGAAATCTTGCCGTAGACTAAACAAGTAAAAACAAAATTTAACATATGGTAGTTAGGGGATGTATGACATTATTGGATAAAAGAAAAAAGATTTGAAAAAATTACCATTTCAAAGAAACTATCTTAAAATATATATCTATCTATCTATCTATATATTTATTTATTTCAAAGAAATAGTTTTAGATAAGATATTTTTCCTAATAATGAAATATTAGGCTAATAAGTTTTTTTAAACATTAATATAAATTTGTTTGACACTTTTTGGAATTATAATATATATATATATATATATATATATATATATATATATATAATTATATATATAATAATATATATATAATATATATATATATATATATATATATCTTAGAGAAAATATTTAGTTATAAAATTTTAAATTAAAGAAATAAGTAAAAAATATATTATAAATAGTTGTATTTAATTGAGTAACAAAGTAATGTGAAAAGATTAGAGATGGGTTTGGAAATTAAATGAAAAATAAAATCATAATAATGTTTAAAAAATTTATTACAATTTAATCTAATCTAATATATGAGATGGTGGAATGTATCTTGTTTCACAATCTGAGATAATATAGAATTATTCTATAATATATATCAACATAAAAAAGATTTAACTAATATTTCTATGCAAAATGGCATCAACATTCAAGCTAATCTGAATTACTTTGGCTTTGTTTCTTCCTCGCATGTTCTTGTTATGTTGGCATGCACATATAACAAGTTCCAATGGAATCTCCTCAACCAAAGTAGGGGCTCCCAAGATGTCCCTATCCCTTGAATGAACTTGCAAGGATGAATACCCTATTGTCATTGAGATCAAGGAAGGAGATAAAGAGTACCTTAGGTAGCAATCCAAGATGTGTCGTGATTCAAGAAACTAAAATTTTAGAGAGCCCAACTAGGATTCCAACCCCATAGACTTCCCAAGGGTGACCAGCATGAAAGTACTAAATTTCTACATTAATGCATTTAACACTAAAAGTTATGGGCTAATATTCATAGCATAACCATCCCTTATCCTATTATTTGTCAGTTGCTTCCTCTCACATTCTTCCTACCATCTAGTCCACTTGATAGTTTAATCAATGACACTACAATGTGCATTTTCCACTTCTTTTTCACACCTTTGTATGCCACATTGGACATCCCTCAACTCACACAAAATATAGAGATTTTTATAATAATAATAATAATACCCCATTGTGTCTCTTAGAATAGCCCACAAAATGGCACTAGGACTAAACCATAAGACACCATAAAACCACCTCAAAAGCACCACAAAGAATTACTAAAACTAAGAGATATACCACAAAGATACCATAAAGTGTTTCCAAAGCCTAGCCAAGTCAAAGTTGTAGATGACACCCTTAATAGCAATTATAGCGTCAACAACCCAAAGATTAGAAGAAAAGGCATAAATATTGTCAATAGATCATTCTAGAGAGGAGTGATAATGAAACCACAAACATATCATTGCAAACCCATTAACGTACCATTAATATGTTTGCATGCCATCTCAATTATGTAAAGTAGTTGGTGTAGCAGGATTTATAGCTTCCCTATCTTGCCAATGATGCGTGGCAAAATATTTGGTGGCATTCAAATGCTCCATAAAAAATAGCATTAATGTTAAGGGAAAAGAGTGAGAAATGGAACATCCATCCCCTTTCCCATAACCCCCTATGAAGCTCATTATTATATGCCCCATCCCCATGCATACTATATTTCCCTTTGTCCATTGGGATCATAGATACATAGTCTACATCCTAAGTCACACTTATATATTCTATTAGCAAGATTAGGCTTTAATATATTATAAGATTCTCTATATCATTATTAAATGCCCCATCCCCAAGTATACTCTATTTCCTCTTGTCCATTGGGATTATAGATACACCCTCTACCTCATCAACATTTGTCATGCTTAGGTTTCATTTATAGGCTCCATCAAATAATAAAATGAATTGGTTTCTAGTTTCTCTCCATTGCTAAAATTCCAACTTACTAACCCAATGTCACCACTCATGAGGTTGACTGAACCTTTTAATATAAGGCTTTGCATTTTCTTATCGTGTTAAAACAAGCGCTACAAGGTAGCTTAGTCCCTGCCACTAGAAATTATGCACTCAGAAAAATTGCATATAAGATTGTTGTGTCCAAATCAACTCATAATCATTTGAGGGGTATGTCAAATTTGAAATTGAATTGTAATTTATAGCAATTTGGAAGAGTTAGGGGAAATGGATATAAGAGGAAGACTAGAAATCTAAAATGGGCACGTGTTAATCAAAAGTTTCTAACATATTTTATTCCATATTTATTTGTTTAGAAAGTTAAACATTAGTCTAGTCTAAAGAGGTGACAATTTCACCCAGGCAGGATTTTAACGCGGGAAATTTTTTGAATTTTTGAAATCTAGGTTATTCTGACCATAATCCACTGTTTGGGTGAAATTGTCACCTGCCTAGACAAGTCCTTAAACATTATAAGATGTGTTGGTCAATGCTAAATTAATGGTCGTTTGGTTGAAATTGTGTCTAGACAAGTCCTTAAGCATTATAAGATGATGGTGGTCACGCAAATTGATTGCACTAATAAATTGATATATGGCCAATCCTAAACTAATAGTGATTAGGAAAATCCATTGTACTAATAAATTAATATTTGAAGTGGAGAAATATGTTTATATTTTTATTCCTAGAACACTTGAGTAATGATGGGTAATAACTCCCCCTAAATATATTTATCAAAGTGTTGAGGAAAGCTTGAGTAATGATGGGTAATAACTCCTGGTAAATTATGGTGAGCAATAACTTGGTAAATATGTTATTTAACTGAGTATGAGTTATTTTAAGGATTTTAATTTTTTGTGATTTTCTTGTGAAGGTTAACAATTAAAAACCATTGCAAAAATATCTACAAATCCTAACATAAATATTGCTTGTTGATTTTCTTGTAAAACTTAACAATGAAAAATCATTGCAAAAATATCTAAAAATCATGGCAGAAATCTAAGACACTTATCCACATGGCATTGTATTATGCAAAAGCTAAAATAAGACTTTCAAGTTATGGTGTTTAAGAACATTTTTTTAGTAATATTGAAAAATAAATATTTATATTTCATAGTTAAACATTATAACTTGCACCCGTCAATGCTAAACTAATAATGGTCATATCTAAATATCATGCCATATATATTACAATTGTATCCATAAATTGTGGTAGAAAATATGTGAGGTAGTTATCCACATAGCATTATATTTTGCAAAAGTTGCAATAAGACCTTCAAGCATTATGGTCCAATCAAATGTTTGAAAAAAGATTTTTTTTTTTTTTTTTTTTTTTTAATATTGAAAAATAAATATTTGTTTTTTTAAAGTTAAACATTATAACTTGCATTGATCAAACTTAAACTAATAATGGTCAACAAGCAATCAGTGACTATATTGTTGCCTTGGCAAGGAACTAATAAAGTCTTAAAGGCAACCCCACTCCTGAACTTCATAATTTGTCACTATTGTTTTTTCTTCTCTTTTTCTCCATCAGATCATGCATAAGAAACTATAGAGACTTCACCACCATCAATGGGTAGTAACTAGGGTAAATCATTGACGTCTAAATTCTAAACACATAACTTTAATGGTAGAAAAAAGTTAAACTCATGACCTCCCAAGAAAAAGATATGATATTTGACCGATAACTAATTAAGCTAACTCTAAAAATCTCCCCTTATCTTTAAAAATAGATTTTTAACATAGCAACTTTTAATTTATTAAAAAAAAAACAAAAACAAAAACAAACAACTTTTTAAAAGTTCTTTAATAAAAAGAGATTTTTAACATAAAAACGGAAGAAAAAAAAAATCTTTTTAAATTCTTTTAAAAAAATATATTTTAAGAAGAGAATAAAACTTATGGTTTTCATATTTGGAAAGGAAATCTCATGTTTAAGTGATAACTATCTTTATGGCTTTCCTATCTGGAAAAAAATCTCATGTTTAAGTGATAACTATCCTTATGGCTTTCCTATCTGGAAAAAATTCTCATGTTTAAGTGATGACTATCCATCTAGAAAATCTCATGTTTAAGTGATAACCATCCCATCAAAGATCTAATATTTAACGAGTTTAACCTTAATACTCACCATTACCTTTTATGAGGAGAATTTTTTCATAGCAATTTTAATTTAAACCTTGAGTGAAATAAATAAATTCAATTTCTTTTTAAAACCGCATAGATCCATCTTAAATATAGATCTAACATGAGCCAAGAGAAATCCAATTTTTTAGATTTTTTTTAAATTATTATTTCAGTCATGATTAAAATTTCAATTTTGATAACAATTTTACATATTATACGGGGTTGTAGAATAAACCTCTCGACTCAATAATATATTTATCTTTCTATAAAAAAAAATCTTTCGCAAAAAAACTCTTATTTAACTGTGGTTGGTATGATCGAACTCATCACAAAAGTGAAGGTATCAATTTGTCAGGGTGGGTAATGAATTGATTTGTAAAGCTTGGATGGAGAACTCCCACCCTCTCACCAAATTTTCAGTTCCACGCCACACTTTCCTTTCCTTACCAAACCACTATTGAATGGTCTATATATGTTTAGGCGAGTCAACCTGCTTTAACTCGCTCAAATATTTTTTTCACAATGTGATAAACGATTCATGTACTGCACCGACTCTTAGAATTTTTAATTTTTTAAATTATCTAATGCGCCAAAATACCACCTGTTCTTCGCCGCCGAATATACAGACGGTGGCTGCGAGCTGTAGTTTTTAATCTGCCTAACCAGCTTGACGCCATTTGAACAGTTTCGCAACGCGCAGCTGCGCAAGTCTGAAAACAATAAGCCGCCAGCATAAAGTTGCTGTCAGATTTTTCTTTTCAAGTGGAGTTTCTCGGCAATTTATTTCTGCCATGTCAGACTAGTCAGCCTGTGGGTCTCTTCCAGCTCACACCCACGTAGATCCTAACCTCAGGAAAAATCGGTGGCCATTACTGAAGCTGACTGCCTTCGTACACTGTCGGGTTTGGGCGGTTTTGCTCGTACAGAAAGTGGTTTCAGCGTTGCCGTGAATCTTTACCGAGGCGCGACTGACACGTGTACAAATCTTAAGGGCTTCCTCGGCACATGAAGTTAATGAAGCATGCTTTGAAAACATAAATATTATTTTCTGTCCTTTCAGCGTCATCCATGTGGGAATTGACGTACGGTAAGATTCTGCCGCGTCGAGTTAAGACGAGGCCGGGAAATTTGGTTGACGGAGAATACTATTTCCACTTCTATTACATAATTAATGTGTCCTGACATGTCGGGGCGATAGCCAGATATAATGCGCGCCGTGATGACCACCAGAGAAAAAAACAGCGCCCGTTATATCTGGCTATCGCCCCAGCATGTCAGGGCGCATTAATTATGTAATAGAGGTGGAAATAGGATTCTCCTTTGGTTGACGGATGGGTGTCCAAGAGAATAACCACGTTAGGTCATTTTCATACTTTTTTCAATGTCAAAGTTTCTGTTATGGAATTTTGACTAAAAGGTTAGTAATTTAGTTGATTTTATTATCATCCGATTGTGCATGTTGTTGATCTTTAAATTATTTTTATATTGAATGTGGATATTTTGGTAGGCTACATATTCTATGATAAAGTGTCATTTTATCTCTACCGCATATTTATGTAGAATATGCAAGTTTTCTCTTCCTAAATTTCCTTGGGTACCCTCCACCTACCAATCTCACATCTAAGATGATGTGATCTTGTCCTCAATTGTGCAACTAACAACCTTGCTTTTCCTTTAATAGTTGTTGCTAAATATGTTTTCTCACCATGGTCACAAGTTGGGTTAAATTCTTTGATGTAATATGCTTTTTTTCAGCCACTATGATTGGTCCACATGGTAGTCCTAAATTTTTCAAACACGAAGTTTTTTATTTCTTCCTTGGTGTTAGGACATTCATGCAATTTGATACTCCACTTACTCAACCACTTTTTGTTTTGCTTCATTCATGTTTTCTTCCTACGATCTAACTCCCTCCTCCATTAGTATCTTGGGGTGGTGTTGGTTATCCATGTTTTCAGCGTTCTTTAAATAACTTATTACCCTGATTATCGTTGTTGCCTCTAATGGAAAAGTGTTTACTTCAGCGAAAAGAATTGCATCCAGGACTATGGCTTTAACTTTTAGATTACTAATAATTAGTTGCATTTGAATTCTTTCTCGTTGTCTCCAGCTACAAGTTGACATGTTGCTTCCCCATATTTCACAATTGTAGAGAACAACTGGCATAACTAGCAAACCAAAAAGAGTTTTTTTTGTTTTCCAATCCCAAAGTTCAACTTTTCTGCACTTGTATTGAAGTATGAACGTTTCCATCTTCCCTGTGTCCTTTTCGCCCTACAAGTTTCCCAACTGAGCTTATATTAGAGGCCAATACCAAGATATTTGTATTCTTTCACAATCTCTAATGGGTTGCCTTTGAAAAACAATGTGATTGGTTTGTCTTTTCTATTTAATGAGAAGATCATGATTTTGGTCTTGGCAATGTTGACTCGTAACCCGACCTCTTGATAAAACTGCTCTAAGGCCTTTAAGTGTTATTTTAATCCATACTTTGTTTTTGAAATTAGAATAAGTTCATCCACATATAAAAGTAGCTTCACCACATAGCCTACTAAATGGACACCCTTTCCATCCACTTTGCTTAACCAAACTTCTAGCCTACCAATGTATAAACCAAACAAAGTGGGGTATAGAGGACATCCTTGTTTGCGTCAATATCACTACCAAAACATTCAAACATTCATTCACTTGTTGTAATTTTAGCTGTAACCTTCTCATAAAATCTATGAACTGCAACGCTATATCCATATGGGATACCCAACTTTTCCATTATGTTCCATAGTTTGTATCTAAGCACTATGTCAGAGGTTTTCTTAAAGTCCACAAATCAACAAATACATTATTTCACCTTATTTGTCCCAAACTTACTATATCAAATGTCTAATAGTGACACATCAGTTAATGGTAGAGTGCCTAGGTCTAAAACCTGCTTGCCTTTTTGCCCTTTTTCCCTCATCTTCTGCCCAACTGTTATTCTTCGCTCTATCATGCTCCCAAAAAGCTTGTCCATGAGGGGGTTGACCATAATAGTGTGGTAGTTAGAAGGGTTATTGATATCTCCATTCTTAAAGAGAGGAATGACCACACTGGTAGTCCATTCTCCCATAAAGTTGTCGATATTGAAAATTCCTTTTATGTGAGGGGTGAGAAGCTCAAATCCCCTTTTAGAAATTCAGCTTGAAGCTCGTCTATGCCCTTGGCTTTATCGCTTGCTAAATTCTTTATTCCTTGCTTGATATCATCCACTGTGAAGAGTTCCACTGATGGGTTCACTATGGGAGGAGTGTCTTTCTCATGTACCCACTCATAGAGGAACCTCACATTCTCTGACCATTGAACATATATAATATTGTTTTGATCATTTTGTTTTCTCCTTTTTTGTAGTTCTCTCCAAATATCCTTTGGGGTTATGTTTTCCAAGACAAATTATGATCCAATGGATCAAAAATATGCTAAAAATGAAAGTGTTCGACAGAGCTCAAAATCTGAACAATTGGACAGATCTCAGTGATCTAAACCTAATGCAACTCATTTCGTTCAAAACGAACAGTCTATGCTTTGGAAAATGTGATCTGTTCATTTGTTGAAATATCTAAAATTTCAAAAAGGAAGTTTATATAGCTGACTGGGCCTATTGACATGGCATGTTGATTGTACTCCATCGGCCAATGGTGGATCAACACATGGTGACTGACTGTGTGCATGGTTGGCACAATTTGATTGGTTGATGACATGGTGGATTTTTACTAGTTAATGGGTTGTTGATGTGGCCAATGAGGGAGTGGCACATGGGCTCCTCATAGTGGCCAAATTTTTGTTAATAAACACATTGCACCTCCCAAGGAGCTGAACTCATGACCTCCCAGTGAACAACTGACCTCATTACCACTGCACCACTATGTTTCTTGTTATATGTTATATGTGGAAACAAAAACATATTTTAAAGTTTATGGTTTGGCACATTTGGGGAGGGGCCGGGCTAAGGCCTAGCCCCTAGCCACCTCAGTACCACGGGACCACAGGTGGGAGGCCAAGGGCTAGGCCCTAGCCCAACCCACAAGTCGCATAACAAGCCATAAGCCCACATCACAACAGGATCGAGTGCTTCAAGTCGGGAGGGGGCCAGCCCCAGGTCTTATGCACTCACACCTAACCACGCGAATGGACCGGCGAAGCGAAGGGAAAGGGGGCTAGCCCCGGGGCATATAGACCCTCACATGACCACCAACGTCGGAGTATGAGGGAACTAGCTGAAAGGGGCCAACCCAAAGGACCAGCTCATGGTCATGTTGACCGCCATGTGACCAGGAGTGCAGTAAAAAAGGGGCCAGCCCAAGGTCTTATGGGTTGCATGGAACCAGGGGCACACACCAGACAGGGGCCAGACAGTAGCCCCAAACTTGACCCCCAACGCGGTCACATGGGCGCCATATGACCTTATTTTTCGGGCGTAGGGGCTTAAAGGCCCCCTTATCCGTCCTACAAATTTGTCTGTCGAGTGGGAATTGTTCCAGGTTTAGCGCATTGTTTCTGCATTTGGGCAAACGAGTCAAATTTTGATTGAATTGTAGGATGGTTAGTTGCAGAACTTGGGAAAAGAGAGAAAGAGCCATAAATTTCTCAACTTTTGGCCAAATGAGGTGTAGAACTAGTCAAAATAGCGGTTTTTGACAGTGTTGGATCCAATGGAGACATCAAAATAGTTGTTTGAGCTTTGTAAAAGCCTATAATGACATTTTTGAGCATTTTGATGAAAAAGGCCCCGCATTGGAAGTTGGACCAAGAGATGTAACCGAAGAGAGGGGTGAACTCCTTTATCATGCTTGTGTTATGTGTTACTTATATGCTTAATTCGTCTATGTTTGACTGTAAAAATTGGTTTAAGTTTACTTGTTTATGTGTTTAGTAAGTTGATCCTCTACCCAAAACACATAAAAATTTAACTTGCAAATTGTTTAAAAATCTTCAAGTTTCACATACAAATCAGATTAACTCATTTCTTCTTGCACTTACATATTTTTCTTTTCTTTTTTATTGTACTATTTTTTCATATTTCTTTTTGCTGAATTTTCTCTCTTTTAGTGGTATCTTGGTTTCCTTGCATTCTTCATCATACCATGGATTTGTTGGAGAAGTACTTGTAGCCCTCTTCTTGGTATGAGACTTTTTGCTTGAACTTAAGGCCTTGTGGATTGTTGGGATCAAAAGACTACTATGAACATGACCACCCACCTCATTGGTTTTTACAACTTCCATGTGATACTTTATACCTGAAATTGTTGCTCAAGAGCAACACTAAATATTTTCCTATGTTCTTGATTCATGAGGACTTTTCCTTTTGAAAGGTCTTTCTTTTGTATGCCAAGAATTTGATTATTGTGTGGACTTACAACCAGTTGTTGTTGTGGTTGGGCACGGAATGGATTTGTGAAAACAATCAGTGATTTCCCAATAGTTGGTTGCATTAAGAGGTGATGAATTACATCCATTTGTGGGAACTCATGAGTTAGATGGTCACCTTGAAAAAGATTACAATGAAACTTGACCCTGGGTCATCATTCATTTTTTCCCCACGGTGTATTGGGTTGATTTTGTTGTGTCTCTTGAGAACTTTTAAAAAGATTATTTTGCTTGTTTTTCTTCATTTTTACCACTAGCTTGCTAAGAATTCTTTAGTTACGCGAATTGCACCATATGAATCTCAATAGTCTACTTAGGAGACTTTGTTTGTTGAGAATTAGGCACATATGTAGGGGTTTACGATGTAACAATTAATTACCCTAATCGAGCAACTAATTGGCTCACAACCTCAAAGGACAAGAAACCAATTGCACCATCAAAATGTGGCACTGGTTTTCGATGTTGTGGATTAATCAATAGTGGAGGAGCAATGGGAATGATATCATCATACAAGGTTCTTGATTGTGAATAAATCAATTCAAGATGTTTGGCATGAAATATGGCTTTCTCATTTATAGTTTCCCTAGCCATGGCTACATCCTTGGCAATTTGAGATAACAAGGATCAAGTGAACCAATATTTCATCATTTCGTCCGGAATCTTGCTCCAAATCAACCATTTATATCACTTCCACTCATGAATATGACTATATATGTGGGTGTAAATGACCACCTTAAACATAGACATGAGATTGGTTACGATCTCTTGCCACAAAGGTAATTGTAAATGGTTTAGGAATGTTCAAACCAAGTAAGCATAATCATGATAAGATGCCTTACAAAGTTCAATGTACCTTTTTAGCGACATCTACAGTTAAGGTTTGTTGGAAGATATTCAACCTAATATTATCATCCACCAAAGAATTTGACAAACACCATAAATGGTAGGTGATGATGTGTGTGGTTAGGTTCTCTCTTGATTTACCATCAAATTTTGGTATGTCTAAGGGTAATTTCACAAGCATAGGTGGAAATCGAGGGTCATGGTAGATGGGTTCAATTGTAATGCTAGAAATGGAAGTTGATCTTGATTAAACAAGTCTAGAGGTAAAGTTGGAACCCGAAACGAACCTTACAACCCCTTCATAGCATAGTTTCTGGATGAAGAAAAGTTACCAAGGGGATTATTAGGCCCAACATATTGGACACATTGACCAATTATAGTGGCAAAACTATTATTTCCCTGAGAGACAAAGGAACTTGCAAAAGCATGGCTGCTAATAGGATTATATACAATACTAGAAGGATGACCTCATGATATGAAAGCATCAACGTATGTAGGAACACTTGTGGGAAACCTAATACTAGTGGATACATTTCCCCTCAAAAGGCACTTAGACCTCTAGTAAAATGAAATATCCCTTATGCAAAACTACTCCAAGGATTGAGCAATACTCCAAAAATATTGTTGCCCCGTAATGGCTAGGAACGGGTGTACACCCCCATGGAAAATTCTCCATATATGTTTATCCTAAACTAGAGATAGTTACTATAGGGATAGAAGAGCTAGGTGTGAACCACCCAGCTCTCGTAGGTGGGCTCTAGATTTCCCTTGCACAAAACACAAATTTAGTAGGAGGGAGGGACATCAGAAAGCTAAGGAAACTACTCGAGGTCACGGAAGCAACTATTGGTAGGCCCCAAAATGAGAAAGGTGTTCATACTCGGAGTGGGAGGATTAGGTCCTATCACATTGATTGAAGGTAATGAGGACATCACAAAATAAATCCTCTATGTACATGGTGGAGATGGTCCTATCTCTCCCACGGTTGAAGCACCACTCTCACTATCCATGTGATGAGAAACCAAGGAAAATGGTTGAGTAAAGTTGAATCTCACTTAAACAAGTACGAGCTCAAGAGATTTGTCAAAGGTGGGTTGATGTTTACTGGTGGGCTTTCTTCTACCACTTTGATTATGACTTGTTCTTTGTCCCCTCATCAAAGTTATCCTAGATCTTTGTGGTGGTGGGCCTTCCTCTTTGAGAGGAAGGTTTTGCACTCTATGAAATTGATAGATAGTTGGGTTAGCCATGATGAATATATAATTTTAATTGATCCAATAAGACACCCCTATGGCCAACTAGACTTGAACCAAAGAGCACACACTATAAAATATCCTTGTAACACTCCCTCCTATTGAATTTTGTAGCTATCATCTGTCTTCATAATTGATATTTTAGCCCTGCTAATATATGTAAGACATGTTCTTCATGTTGGCATTAAAAAGAGGAAATTTTGAATGTTTAAATATTGAATTTTTGCCTCCAAAATGTAAATTGGCCCCAAACTTCTCTTCTTGGCTCAACCCAACAATCACACCGTTTGGGGTACTTTTCTTCACTACAAATAAGCACCTCGTCCTCTCCATTTGGGCAGATTTTCATATCATAACAGGCATTTTATGAGGCAAAATTTTGGGCTAATAAAGGATAAATCTAAGGCCAATCAACGATGTATTAATGAGGCATATAAGGACGAATTTATCAAGCATAGAAGGATGGGTTTATGAGATATAGAAGGGCGAATTTCTAAGATAAAGAAGACCAAAAAAAATTAGATTTCTTTAAGACAGATTGACAAGGGGTGACCAAGGCTATGTTACTAGTCAGTTTGAATTTATGTTTGAGTTGAAGAATTAGATGTATCTCTATTGACCTTAATAATTTCACTAAGGAAAAGGTTGCTAGGTTTTCCCCCATGTGGGTTTTCCAAGGATAAATTCTTGTCTCTTTATGATGCTACTGCCATTTTGTTTCTACTATTGAGATATTTTGTGAATTACTTATGATGAATGTGAATGCAAGAAAAGATTAACCTAACAAATCATAAGAAGTAATTATCGATTTAGAAGACCTATGAAAAATCAACATGGTATCAGAGCATGAGGGGGAAGAACAACCTTATACAAACAACCATTAAAGAGAAGCCATGTTTTTGGAAGCATTAAGCAATTTGACTAACATCTAGAAGGAGATGTTGGTTCCTAGAATACAATATAAGGCATTTTTCCTTGTAGAAAAATTGCAATTTTAGTGAAGCGGGTATCTGGTGGTGTAAGTGAAGTTTTGATATCTATAGGAAGAGGGTTGAAGCCCTAAATTTTGGATTTCAATCCATCTGTTGGAGGACATAATATCTGTTAGAAGGATGGAAGGCATCAAATTGGTTATATAGAAGCCAAGGATGCTTCAGTTTGGTTGCAAAGGGTTGAAAGGATTTAGAGCTAATCTCTAGAAGGTCGAGAAGGCCTCAAGTCTAGTGGTAGAAGTGGTAGAAGGCTGAGAGGCCTCCAACATGGCCTCAGGGAACTTGAGATGTCACAATTAATGGAAAATCCATCCTACAAATTGTTTTGGTTGTAATCCTTTTCATAGGTTTGACTAATGTTTCATAAGACCTTGTTAACAAGAAGGCATTTTACATTGGAGCATACCTTGGAGCATGAACTTATTCCTTGTACTAACGTGATTGTGACTGTACTAGAGATCTAAGCCTCTACGTCTGAGGTTGAGGAGTCTCAGGAAGCAACCAAAAGAAGTTTGAAACTAGCTATCTCTAAGGTAAAGCCTCCAAATATGTTTAAAGAACATTGTTTCCATGCAAGCACATTACAACGATGAGTTGTTCAAAGCCTAGTATGAGGCTTGGAAATTCATTATTATAAATAGACCAATAAAGCTATAAGTTTGTGGTTTGATGCCTAGAATGAAAGGGATATATCATCACTCAAGCTACATATAATGATTGATATCAAAGGTTTGTGACTTTGTCAACATTCTTGCAAACTTCAGCTGGAAGAAATTATCATCAAACAATTTTATCCATGAATATGCTTGGAATTATATCAAAGTTGTTTTCATAAGAAACTAGATAGGACTGTGAGCTAGTCAAAACATAGCACTAGGTATGATATTTTTTCTTACAATAAGGGATCCTTGAAGAATCCATTATGGGAAGTTATGATGACTATTTAAGGAGTCCCTTCACCCTACAAGTTGATTGATGAGTTTTACAAATGATCTTCGATCATGCTCGTGAAACTGTAAGAAACATATTGTTAGATACATGAAATTTATCTTGATATTTCAAGAAGCAATGGAAATATCAAATTTTGGATTGTTGTGTTTAAAGAAAGACAAAGCCACGTAAGGGAAATGTGTGATACTAGCACGTGTTGAATGTTTGAATAACAAACATATGTTTTCTTTAGGAATAGGTTGAGAGAATATGTTGTCTTGTAATATGAAGTTTTTGGATTATGGCTCAAAGCCACAATAAGTCTTGAACTAAGTACTCCCATACTGAGAATGTTTGGCATACTGAAATCATATTGCATTGAAGGGATATTTCCTTTGGTTATATGTTCAACGGAAAATGTGTTGAAGTTGTTGAGCCTTTAGTATCTTGTATGACTAAAAGAGATGCAGAGTGCAGGAGTTTGACCGAGATGAAGTATTCCCTGAATGATTGAAAACATGAAGAACTCACATTTAAGACCTATTTGGGAAACCTCATAGAACCGTGTTGAATTTTGTATAAGGTTAGATAAGAACTAAAAGAATAATTTTGTCATGTAGTTCTTGATGAGTATGCCTTGTAGTCACTGCTTGAAATATCTAGAGGAAGTTGTGATGAAAGGCTTTATCATTCTTGGAAGACCAGATAAACATAAAGTTTTTTGTAAAACCCTAGAGGATGTAAAAGAAATGACTAAGGAAAAATATGCAGAAGATGTCATTGCTTGATTCTAGTTATTGCTAGAATAGATTAATATATATGAAATATTTCTCCTCCAAGTATCTGAGACATGATTAATTTGAATTTAATTCAAGAAAGTTTCTCCCGAAGCAGAGGGAGTTGAGAAGAGAAATCAGAACGCTTGTGTTATGACCCTTAATGGAAGAACTTGTAGCCCTAGCATTTGTAAACCTTAGATTAATCTTGAAGGATAAGGAATCCCTTAGTTTAGGAGATAAAACCCTAGAGATATACCTAGATTAATGTTCCAACTGAAAGAAGAAATTCTAGCTCATACCACGAAGGAATGACATCATGCTAATGAGGAGGATGAGGTTGACAAAATTACAAGATGGATGCAAGAAGTCCAAGATCAAGAGGGAGCTAACATTTCCCTATAATCCTCAAAAAGACAAGTATTTTATATCTCTCTTCCTTAATGATTATTATTGTTGTTGTTTTACTATTAGTTAACCTCTTATCTTTATTTCTTTTGCTAGGTTGTAATCATTCCTCCATGGCCTTCTAGTGAGGAGCAGGTACATAGTGAATGTTGTCAAGGCTCTAGTAGAAGATGAAAGTAGTGGAAGCATGAAGCAAAGATTGTGACAAGAGGACTTTCCCCTAATCAATGATTTGTGTTGAGATATATTGTACTAGATGAGATCCAAGCTCAGAGGGATCAGGCATATCAATAAGTTTAAGTATACCTTGATGGTGATGAAGAGAAGTAAATGGTGACTTCCAAGTGGGTATACAAGATCTAGCATGCGATAGATGACAATATAGACAAGTACAAAGTGAAATTTGAGACTAGAAGGTTCTCCCATAAAGAGGGAGATGATTATGAAAATACATTTTCTCCAGTTGCTAGAAAGACTCATGTGTTTGAGGGAACAACTATGGTAGAAAAGTTTACTTCCATCGTAGAGGAAGAAGTTTGGGACCCTTGTTTTAGCTTCAGAGGGAGTTAAACTCTAAGTTAGAGATCATGGATTGTCATGCTAAATAGTCGATATGTTATAAAACAACAACGATAAAGCAAGCATCCATGTGGCTCAACATCTGTTGAACTACCAACACCGTATAGTTGGTTATGGCACAAATAGGTATGGTTTGAGATATGTCTCAAATAGTGAAGTAGAACTATAAGGATACACATATTCAAATTGGGCAGAGAGTGTAGAAGACATAAACAGTTCATCATAATATTGCTTCGCTTTGGGCTTCATTGTGATTTCTTGGATGAGAAAGAAGCAGGCATCTGTCACACTTAGTATTGCAGAGATCAAGTATATTACAGATTGGTTGATGACTTGAGAAAAAGTATAGCTTCATAAAGTACTTGTAATATAGTTTGATCAAGTGCAGGTGACAACCATGATGATGGGTCAAAACACATTGAGATCTAGTACCAAGACTTGGTACATAAAGAAGTAGTGTGGCTCTCGTACTATTCAATAGTGAGGCTCACAAAGCCTTTGTCCCAAAGTGAAGTTTGTATACTTCAAGGACAATCTTGATAAGTTTGTATATTTTAGGGACATGCATGAGAAGTTTGTATACTTCACGTAGGAGTGATTGAGAATATTTTCCTCGGTTAGAGGGAATGGTGATGTTGTTGCATCAAGGGGTAGACATTCTCCTTGGGTCAAAATATAGTCAGGGAAAAGTTGACCAATGACCACAAAATGTGGCTAGGGAGAATGGCCCAGAGAACATCAAGGCCCAAAGTGCTCCCCAGGTGGGCGAGTGAGTGCCTCTAGCATCGGAAAGGAGAGTTACCATTCAATTAGCATGCATGAATGGTAATAGCCCATGGTTTCACCATAAGTCACAGATGTTGACCAGGTTCCAAGTGACGACTTGGAAAATTGGTGAATTTATCCAAGTGGTGACTTGTTGAGCATGATGTTGATGTAGGCTACTTTCCACAGGTAGTGGATTGGCATATCAACATAACCAGCTCTTTCAAGGATGGTCATTCTCTCTTCATCAAGTATATTGATCAGAATTAGGGAGAATGGACTAGAAGAGGACAATCATTCTTTCTGTGTCAAGTATGTTGACTAGAGTTAGGAAGAATGGTCCTAGAGGCCTAGAATCACCTAGTTGAGTGGGTTCCTTTCAACATCAGGCTCAATGTACTTTCTAGATAGGTTGAGTGAGCCCATTTAGCATCATGACCTAGAGTGAGGCCTTTGGATTTAGGACCAGAATACTCAAATAGATTGAGTGTGTCCCTTGGGTCTCACCACGTGTCAAAGAGACTAACCAAGATTATGGTGAACTAGGATTAGTTAGTATACCATGGGTCATAGGCACCAACAAGAATAATCTTGACTAGATGATGTTAATAATGTACCATAGGTTAGATATGTTGACCACAATTATGATACCTAGTGGATGTTATTGATTTACCATGAGTTAGAGTTATTGACCAAAACTATGGTAATTGAATGATGATGATGTTGATGATGAATTATTACAACCTTTTCTTAGAGAAATGTGTCAACAAGTGAACATCTAGATAGCCATTATGAATACCTCCCTATCTAAGAGGGAGTGTTAAGTTTTGTAGTTATGGTCGGTCTTCATAATTGACATTTTAGCCCTCCTAATATATGTAAGACAAGTTCTTCCAGTCAACTTTAAAAAGAGGGAATTTTAAAATTTTAATATTGAATTTT
>APFE031688018.1:24525-42288 GCA_000404065.3 Pinus taeda | reverse complement strand
TAATATTGAATTTTTTCCTCCAAAATATAAGGTGAGCCCCAATTTTCTCATGTTGGCTCAACCTAGCAGTCACAATGTTTGGGGCACTTTTGTTCACTATAAATAAGCACCTTGTCCTCCCCATTTGGGAAAAATTTTAGATCATAACAAGTATCTTTCGACGCAAAATTCTAGGCTAATAAAGGATGAATATGAGGCCAATCAAAGATGGATGTATGTGGCATAGAAGGGAGAATTTTGTATGCATAGAAGGATGGACTTTTGAGACATAGAAGGAAGATTTTTTTTAGGTAGAGCAGGCTGAAATTTATGAGGCTTATTGAGGACAATTTGACTAGGTGTGACTAGGTTTATGTTATTAGTCAGTTTGACTTTATAATTGAATTGAAGAATTAGATGTATCTCTAATGAACTTAATAATATCTCTAAGGAAAAAGTTTTTGGGTTCCGCCCCATGTGGGATTTCCCAGGGTAAATTCTTGTGTTTCTTGTTTGTCTATATCTTTATGATCCTACTAGAATTTTGTTTCTACTATTGCTATATTCTATGTAATTACTTTATGATGAATGTGAATGCAAGAAAAGATTAACCTAACAAGTAATGAGAAGTAATTATCGGTTTAGAATACCTATGAAAAATCAACACCTCCCATTCCTAAGAAAAATGGGAGGTGTTACTTTTAACTAACCCAACCTCCATGGTCTCATTATGGAAATGGGGTTACAAAATTCCTTCCCACCAAAACTGTGTGGAAATCACTTGGATAACACCATCACATCGAGCTTGTCAAGAGATTTCTAGCAATATAACTTCTACCTCAATTTGACCTCTAGATTGAAAGTTATGCTCATTTGAAATTTGGTCCCTTAACCCTTGCCACATCAACGAGTACTACCACATGGTATCTCAGGTGTCCATGTGATGTTGCCACATCATTTGTGGTCCAACATGGCTCCCACCACATTATTGTGCCTTTGCGCCATTGTGCCACACCTTTAGGTATGTTGCATTCCAAACCTCTGTGGCATGATGTAAACATTTACATTAAGCTACTGAGGGACTTCCCCATCAATGCCTCCATTAGTCTATGCCCTTAACTTGAAAACACCAAAAATGACCTGGCACTAGAGAGAAGGTGTGTACGGAAACTTCTCCAGCTATGGAAATCAATTTTGGCATCACATTTTTTGTCCAATAAGTTTACCATCTCACTACCAAATGACTAAAGTGACAAGTGTGATCAAGAACATACATGTAGGTATGGTAACTAAGCTCAAAACCTCTCAGGAGATTGCTCACAGTGAGCCTTTCTTCTCAAAGAGGTCTCAAGACATGCATAATCCAATTAGAACTAGTACCAAGGGAGTGGGGATGTCACTCCACAAGTTCCCAATGCAATTGCATTCTTGAATCCCATGTGAGAGGAGCTTTCTGGCAAGCATTTCATGTGGTAGTGGATTTACTCTTTTTAGTGGAACTAGTTTCAGTTTGATATCCTTGAAGAGTGTTCTATCCAATCTTATTTCAAGGATCTACACCCTAATATAATATTGGTATGCTATGATTAAAAAGTTTAATAAATTTTATCAATGCCTTATTTTATTAACTATTATTTACTTGGGGGTATGGAGTGTAGTTGTGATGGGGTTTAGAGACTCGAAACCAATCAAAAAATGAAAAATACATGAACCATGTAATTGCATTTTAGTTTAATAAAATATATCTAAAGGAGAGGTGAAGAGCTCTTTTCCTTTTTCCAAGCAACAACAAGCCTCACACTCTCTCAATAACCACTCAATACACACAAAATTTTAAACAAAAACCAATTCACTAATCAATCTATTCACTCCAAGATACCAATGCAAAAGCACAAAATAAGGCACTCAATAGCTTCAAACAAAGGCTTTGAAATAAAAGAACTTGAATTATTTCTTATCAAAGAATAAAAATAACACACATACACAAAAAATTGATCCAGGTTCGGGTGTGAGGAAGGACCCTTCCAAGACATTTTACTTTCGTGATGTGTTAGATTTCATTTTTAAAAGAACATAAATGACTGCATGTGCATGTTGTAAAGAAGAGGAACATGTCAATCACCAGCAACATAAAATAACAAGACGTTGATAATGGATTTCGTCCAGGAGGTACTACGTCTCGGGCCCCGGTGTCAAGATGATGTAGGCCGCTGCGTTAAGTGTTGTGAATAGTGATGATGTACATAGTCGTGATGTCACTATAATACAAGGAAAATGCCCTCACGTATGAGTGGCTCCAAGATATGTTCCACTACAAGAACTCTTTGTCAAAAGGACTCCCATCAATATGACACAAACTCATGCATGATGATCAAGAGCATCCCGCCAACATGGCATAAAAGGGATCTCAATGCAAACATGCATGACAAAAAAATGAGTATACCATCAACATACAACAGAGGGATCTCAAAACACAACATGACTAATCATGACAACAAGTACATCACATAGACGATTCCACGTCACATCAAGTAGGAACCATGAAAACAAGTAATAAACAAGATCCCATATCGAGCATCAACAAGGATCTGTGCAGCATAATGCATAGCAAAAGAAGTACATGAACGCACTGCATATACCTCATAGCCAAGGGCCATCTGAAGAAGCGGATGTCAAACTGCTGAAGTTGTTCGTGCCATTGATCTCATGACATCAATCGCATGGAAATGGTTGTTCGCACATGAATGTTGACACCTGCATTCCACTTAGAAAAGTGATTGCAAAATAAAATGATCAAATGAACAATTTGAATGCACCATCAAATTTGTGACGTCGAATAGTGCAAAATCGACTATCAAATTTCTGAATTTTGAGAAATTGAGAATCTGGGGCTCAAGAAATCTTTTAGATTCCCCCTAGATTCCTCAAAGATTTTGCTCCATGGGTGGACTGGAAATATGCAACTCAAAAGGTAGTTCTGACCTCGCCATTGCAATCCCTGCGGAAAACCATGAAAAACGACTGTAAAATTGACTATATTCCGACATGGAGAAAAATTACCTCTTCGGGAAAATTTCAAGGATCATGGTTCTGCTCCCTGTTTTTGTAGCAATCATGGTTCCCCCTGCATAAAAAATGGCCAAAAAATGCATAACTCTGATGAAGAAACATATAGCACCATTGCGTTCCTGGCGTCGAGAAGTGCCGAAGCCATATAAAATTTATCAAAATTTGACAAAGTGAAAATTCGGCCCTCTCGCAAAATGCTGCCTCGAACTGCGTCCACAGCATCCTCCTATCTCAAAATCCGTGCCCACTCCCGGTACCTCCATGCCCCTCGAACTACGTGAAAATGAGGTTTAAATAAAAAAAACGCGGGCGGATTTCTTAATAACTCTGTTGGGCGCGTTCGTTGAGATCTTGTTTAATAGGGACGAGTTCGGGCGGTCAAACCCCACCTCCTCCTTTTTTTATACCAAAAAAGTAAAAATAAAAAGTAAATAAATAATTTTTGCAGGTTGCGTTGGGTTGGGCCCGCCTTGGGTGGACCACCCCCCATACCTTCCTTCGTCGTTTCCATTTCACATGTTTTCCTTTGGGCGTGGTTGGGTTCGTGCCCCAAGGGCTAGCCCACCACCCACTACACATATCGAATATTGTTTGATGGTTTCGTGGGAGGGGCTGGGGGTCATGGCTCGCCCCTCCACCATTATATGTTATTTGCAAAGGTTGTGGCGGGGTTGGTGGCCCCCACCCCCCTTTTTTTATTTTTATTTTGTTATAAAAATAAACATTCAGATTTTTTAAAACTCGAATTTAAGGTGTAGGAGTCTTTTTAATGAGGCCAAAAATTTGCCCAGAATCAGGCCTAGGTTAGCCGGAATCCATTGGGCGGGTTCCGTCCAAATTGTGGCCTCCTTAAGCCTACCCAGTCAGCAAAAAGTCAACCCAACTTTGCACCACTGTGATCAGGACGATGAGATCTACGCTCTGGTCCTGGTTCGAGCATAATCCAAACACTTTTATTTTTGAACTTTCTTGAGTCCTCTTTGTCCTGTGTGTCTCTGGAGCCACCTGGATAAAAAATTAAGAAAGTTTGTCTCTGTAACAAAATGCAGGCAACTGAAAGATTAATCTTACAATGTTTTTACAAATGAAAACAACCCCAAACCCTAACAAGGGAATGGTATCTAGCACACAAAAAGTTTGGACTTTCGTTGAAACATTTCATATCATAAGAGAAACAATGGATCATGTTCACAATATGCACATTGTCAGAAAACCTATTGGATGATTAATCACCAAAAAAGGAAATCAAATAGTGAAACAACCTCGCACAAGACAAAGAAAATTTCAAGAGTTAAGAAAATATCTTAGTAAAAGAGATATATGGATCAGATATGAGGCAAATATAACCCTTCCACAATCAAACAACATAGATTTAGGCTCTATATAGAGACACTCAAATAAAATCAAACAAAAAACCCAACTTTACAAGGCCATTATCCCTCAAAGAGAAGATGGTGTATTTTAAGTTTCTTCCTAGATGAGATCATGGCACAACAGGGATAAAAAGTTCTTTGTAATGCATAGACATAGAGAAATGGGGTATCATTATCGAAGTTCTGAAAGAGAAAGACTCACATATAAGTCGTGAGATGTTGATGTACTCTGAAATAGATCTAAAGGAGATAACAATCCATAGAGAATCACTAAAAAAAAAAACATAATCAAGGAACATTCAAAGGAGAAGGAGAACATTATGGATTTCTCCCTAGTGTAGTCGCTAGTTCTGTTTTCCCATATTTCACTAAAAAAAGGGACCATCATCCTGTAGATCTAGACTTGGTATCTACTACACTATAGATAGACGATTAACTCAAGTTTCCCTAAGATCTACATGCACACAATCCTTTCATGAAACAAAAGAGGCAAAGGAAGGGTTAAACTTGGTTATGTTCACATGTTAGTGTTGATTGTAGACTTGATCAAGTAGTTAAAGACCTTGCTCCTCACCGAAAGATATTGCTCGGTCACCATGACCTATCACCTACGCACATCCACAAACATACAAAAACAATCTTTATCTCTAGCGAAAGGAAAATTAGCCCACGCAACAAGATGCAATCTCAACATATAGCTATACATCATTATATGACATAAGAAAAAATGTAAGAGAGGGAAAATATATCAATTATCTACATAAATGAAGAGTAAAATGAGAACAATATACCTTAATTATTGAGTGTTCCTCTTTGATTCATTGATCTCCCCCCTTCGTTGGATAGAAAAAACAAACTAGGATCATCTATGCAGCAAGTAAAGAGTCTCCTGCTAGCAATCCTCCAGCATAACAGTGAACTATATTCACTTTCTCCTCCATTCCACCCTTGAGAGTGTATAATTATATAGGCTCTTCATGGGTCTGAGAGGATGTATCTGACCACCTAGGGTCAACAGAAGTTAGAAAAACTTCTTCAATAATTGACCCTAAGCCAAGTCATGATACCCTAACTTGAATTGAACATCGTGGGAAGGCCAAACTCTATAACTTTAGGGATCCATTGCTCCGTGCACAAAGGAATCCTATGTAGTTTTATGGAAACCATGATGTACAGTTTGTTGAGAAATATTCTTTTGGATAAAATTGTGTACTAATTCTTCAAACATCCAACGTTTCGAGCGACACTCCACCCATTACCAAGGACCAAAAAAGCATATGATATGAAGAAATTTGAGAGGATTATGTGTGTGTGTGCGCGCGCGTATGTGTATGTGTATTACACACACACACACATATAGTTTAAGGCTAGCAGTAGATCGTTAGGGTGTGAGGAAATGTTGGAAGAGAAGGGGAAGAATTAGAAAGTTAAATAAGGAAACATATTAAGCCTAAGGATAATAATAAAAACTAATAAGGTAACAAAACGAGGACAAATTAATATTACTAATTTATTAAATTGTGGTCTAATTGTTATAAAGAAATCAATAATTTGAAAAAATAAAAAGACCAAATAGGATTAACAAAAAATAAATATTTGCAAAGAGAATTAACAATTTAGTGAATTATGGACCAAGGAATAATAATTGAAAACTTAATAGTTATTGAATTATTACAAAGGGAGCTAAATTATTTACACCCCTCATCCCCCGCGGGCCCCCCCCCCCCAAACTCGATGATCAATGAATTAACCAGTCTCAATCAAGTTAGCCATGATGATGAAAGGATTGATTTGTTTCACTTATATTTAGCAGTGCAGGGTCTAGGAATCATCAACTGGAATCTTTTATAAGTAATTGAGAGGGAAGGTGCCCAAATTCACTAAGTAGGAGACAAAGATTGATGGTTGAACCAATGCGGCTATTCTTATTTCTACTGATTATTGATGTATTCCAAGCGGTCCCGTCTCGTCAATGGGGGACATGCCCTAGTCATATTTGTTTAGCATTGGTATGAAAAACAAGAAAAGGATAGACCCACGGGTAAACATATATGACTAGGGTACATCCCCCGTTGGTAGGACCACTTGAAATCAATCAATAATAGGTAGCAATAAGAATAGTTGAATTGGTTCAAGTATTAATATCTATCTCATACCTAGTGAATTTGGGCACCTTGCATCCACACCCCCCTCCCTCCAATAATATTCCCAACTCACTTCATATATTATGATTTTCTAGTCCTTGATGATGGGTGGTGTGGCTACTCGAAACATTGGACATTTCAAAAACTAGTACATAGTTTTATCCAAATAATATTTCTCAGCAATAAGACTAACTATGGAAACCTTCATGCTAAAATTATCTACACTAGTAGGAAGCAATACCCTACACAATTTTACAAGCAATAGAAAGTGATGGAGTGTCTGATTGAACACAAACAAGGGCGAAAGAGATTACATTCAAGACTGCAACTGAGGTGAGTTGAACTAGGGTTCCTCTCATTGCAATGAAGTGGAAAATATGGTTACAACACAAGGGAATTAGAGAGAACAAGTTGTTCTAAGGAAAAATCAAGAGATATTTTAGGGATAAGTACATGTCTAAAAAGTATTATGACGGGAAAATGAAAGAATTCCATGAGCATAAGTTGGGACAAGTTACTATGGAAGCTTATACCAATAGGTTTGTAGAAGTGTTGAGATATGTGCCTTATATTAAATATGAAAACGTAAATATCCACTACTTCCTTAGTGGAATGTCACATTCCTATCATGACATGATATAATTTGATGAGCCAAAGGCACTGGAGGATACCATCTAGAAGGAAAATTATTGTTATGATCAATCCAAGCATAAGACTAAATTTAAGATAGAATGGGAAAAGAAAATCCCAATTTTAGAAAGAAGGGATCAAGATATTCATGCTCTGAGTAGGTTGGGAAAAGTGTTAAGTTCAACATATCTACCAAAAGTGAGTTCCAATATAATTTTTCCATTTCAAGTGGGAATAAACCTATTTGGATAGCAAAGGAAGAGGTTGAGGAACCACAGAAGAAGTTGATAAAGTGTTGGGGTTGCAAGGAAGAATGTTTGTTATTAGACTACCCCGACTAATAGAAAGATAGTAGGAGGGTGTCCAATGTCCAAGAGGCTACCATAGTCAACAATGTGGCCTAGAGTGTACCCTAGATCTATGCAGTTATGGAAATTGAAGGTATACTTTCCAAATGGGATTGTTTCAATTTTAATTAACCTTGATTCTAACATTAGTTACATTAAAAAACATGTTAAATCATGTCTAGTTCAGTTAGCCACCAAAGTAAAGAGGAAGGTTATTTATTTCATTGAATCATGCAAGTTTGAGATGAGTGGTCTGCTTATCAAAGCCTGTTATGAAACCAACTCACAAAAAGATAGAAAAGAGAGATAAACGCCTTAGAATTCAGCCTCTTCAAGGGCGAACCTCCTTTACAGTACACAAATGAACAATTCTTGGATGATACAAATGAAAAGGCCTCCTTTATATATATATGAGTCTAAGGGATCATAATACAATCAGAGCCGACATAACAATAATAACGTAACTGCACAATAATAACAATATGGGGACTTCATGGGAACACCAATATAATAATGGGGTTAAACTAATAACAATAAGGGGTTACACTAGTAGTAGAGGGACCTAACATGCCCCTCTCCTTCAAAAAGTGTTGTCCTCAACGCTTGAGTAGTTATGGATTCTTATGTATAAAATTCTTGTCCCCCCATGTGGAATCTTCAGCGGGTAAGTTCTTCCACTTGATGAGATACTCTAAAATTGATCAATTTTGTAGTTTTCGGGTTCTTGTTTTTGTGACTGCTCTAGGTTCCAATATGACTTTTCCTTCCTCGTCAAGTTCTGGCAATATTGTTTGAACTAGGATCTTCTGCAACTTTCGAATGAGTTCCCACCCTGCTTCATCATTCTTTCATTTATCACTTGCTTTGTTTATCGAATTTGGTTGGATAATTATACCAACCTCTAGAATTTCTGCAACCATACGTTCAATTTCACTCTTTTGGGCATATGGATATCTGTAAGGTTTAATGTTTGGAGGAACACTTCCTGGAATCAAATGATAGCATGATCATGATCATGAATAGGTGGGAGGCCTTTGGGAGTCTCAAATACCTTGGAATAATTGCCCAAGGCTTTTTGGAGATCTGGAGAAATAGATGATTTCGATGTGGGAACCTCTAGAGAACATAATTGTGCAATTACACCTCATTGTTCTTTCTTTAGAAGCTTTGTCATTTCGTTAGAGTTGATTATGTTTCTTAGTTTACCTGTGATACCCCTTATTTCAACTTCCTTTCCTTCAGAAGAAAATTTCACGAAAAGTTCTTGAAAATTAAAAGCTTTTGTACCCAAGGATTGTAGCCATTGGACTCCTAGTACAACATCAACACCACCCATTGGAATGGAAACCATTGGGCTATTCAATACATATTCTCCCATGGATAGCTTGATATTATGGCATTTTCCAGAGAAATTTATGGTCCCTCCACTTGCAACCATCACTTGACACTCTAAAGCTGGATATAGGAAGCAATTCAATTCCTTGGCTATTTTACAATGAATAAAATTATGGGTATTGCCCGAGTCAATCAACACTATTACCTTTTTCTTCTTGATATGTCCTTCTATCTTGATAGTTTGAGGAGTTGTGATTCCTGCCAATGCACTAAAAGATATGGTTGGATTCCTTTATTCTTTCTCCAGGGTTTGTTCCTGGTGTATATCTTCTTCTTTTGACATTTCTTGTTCCTTTTCTTGCTCCTGTTCCCCATCTATGTAAATTAATTTCTGCTTAGCACACTTATGACCTTTAGTGTATTTTCTATCACAATTGTATCAAATCCTTTTGCTCTTTTCTCTTCCAATCATTTTGGTGTCAACCTTGTAGGTGGTGAAAGGTTAGGAGCAACAACAGTTCCATCTTTATAGTTATGAGTGGTAGGCTTCCTTGTAACCATAATTTTGCTTTCAATTTGTCTTGCCAACCTATATGCCTTATCCAATGAATCAGGTTCCCAAAGGTGAACCTTATGTTGGCTGTTATCATTTAAAGTCCCTATGAATAGCTCAATCCTATGCTTCTCTGGAATATCATTTACCCTTATATTCAATTTTTGGAAGTGTTCAATGTGCTCTACCATTGAACCCTTTTGTTTGAGATTTATCAATTGGCTTAAAGAAGGTGTTGCTCTTTGTATTCTCATAATGTGCTATCATTTCCTCTGTGAAAATTGACCAGATGACAATTTTTTTATGAGAACAAATCCCTCTATACCATACAAATTGATTCGGTTCTAAATATAAAGATGCAATACGTACCTTTTGTGTGTTTTGCACATTATGTAGATCAAAATATTTCTCCATCTGTAGTATCCATGTTACGGGATCCTTGCCATCAAACTTCCTCATATCTATATTTGTAATATGTTGGGTCTTCAATCCAACGTTAGATTCTATGAAATCGTGATTAACATTACTTTTGTTCTCATCATGAGTTTCCTCTACTACCTTTTCGCCATTAGGAGGCCTTTCTTGTAGTAGCTTTGTCCCACCTTCCTTCAAACCTTCCATGTCTCTCTTTAAATCTTCCATGTCTTTCTTCCAATATGCTTTCATACCATTGATATAAGCTTCCATGGCATAGATAAAACTATTTATCTTAGTTTCAATCGCATTCTTAAAATCATCCATCCATTTTTTCTTACTAGGTGTTTCTATTTTCTTTATTCAAGTCATTCTTTTTCTTGCTTTTAGCAGCTCGATCTTGAATATGTTTTATCTCTGAAATTTCAGATCTCCAAGGTCTGCAATTGCTACCTGCAGTAGCCCTTCGTTCCCTCTTTCCAATTCCACCATTCTGATTGAAATTGGATTCCCCAAGAAAGGGTTATGCACAATCTCCCAAGATGACCTACTTATATGCTTTTTAAGTATAGTGAACTTGTACGACATGCCACATGTTACTGTTTCGACCTTAGGACCTAAAATTGATACACATAAAACTAAAATCTGTCCTCTTTATGTAACTTCTTACGAAATTTCAATCTGCTGCTCCGAGAGAAAGTTATGACGACTTTCCCAAGGTCACCTGTTTAGAATGTAATTCGGGAACTTGCAGAAACCCTAAATGTCTTGGACTGTATCTTCGAAAATATAGAGAAAATAGATATGAAATTCGGTCTCGAGCTTCATCAATTTTTCGGATCAAATGGATTTTAATTTCAGAGTCTGAAACTTTGTAGAAAAATAATTATAGCGAAAATTCCTAGATGACCTGTTTGAGATGGAATTCTGGAACTTGCAAAAACCCTAATTTCCTCAGATCAGATCTCTGAGAATATAGCGAGACAAGATCTAAAATTCAAACCCGAGGTTCAGCGAGATGTCGTCTTAAACAGGTTTTTTTTTAGCTTCTGAAGCATCACAGAAAAACATTATAGCAAAAATACCACGATGACCTGTTTGAAGCAGCGAAACCCTAGAATCCAAAGCTTTGAAACCAAATGTTATGAAACCAGCTCACAAAAAGATAGAAAAGAGAGATAAATGCCTTAGAATTCAACCTCTTCGAGGGGGCAACCTCCTTTACATTACACAAATGAACAATTCTTGTATGATACAAATGAAAATACCTCCTTTCTATATATAGGAGTCTAAGGGGTCATAATACAATCAGAGCCGACATAACAAAAATAATGTAACTACACAATAATAACAATAGTGGGCTTCTATGGGGCACAATAATAAAAATATCGGGACTACATGGGCACAACAATATAATAAGGGGGTTGCACTAATAAGAATAAGGGGTTACACTAGTAGTATAGGGACCTAACAAAGCCACTTTAAATATCTTTCACTTAGGGTCGTATGACTTGCTAATGGGCATGGATTTGTTGGTAGCACACATGGGTAAGTGGACTATTATAATAAAACATTGGAATACAAAGGTGATGAAGGAGAATAAAGGTTGTTGCAAGGAGTGAAAAAGCCAATATCAATAAGTTAGATTTCAGCTCTATAATTAAAAAAATATAACATAAAGGGATACCCCATGTATGTTGTTCGAGTGACCAATCAAATAAAGGAAAGTAAGTTAAGAATTGAATATCATCCCATACTATAGGAATATAGTGATGTATTTTCTGAAGAGATGCCAAGACTGACACCTAAGAGGGACATCAATTGGAGAAGTGCATGTCTCCATGTTACCTTATAGAATGATCACACCTAATTTAGTGGAGTTGAAGACATAACTAAGAAAATGTTGGAAAAATAATACATTAGACCCAAGGTGTTGCCCTAGGGATCTCCAACATTATTGTGAAGAAAAAGGATGACACCCTAGGTTATGAATTGATTACATACAACTAAATAAAGCAACCATTAAAAACAAGTATCCATTGTCTGGGATCAACAATGTATTCAAACAACTGAGAAGAGCCATAGTGCTTTCAAAGATAGATTTGATGTCTCCATATCATCAAGTTTGGATCAAGGATGGGGATATCCAAAAGATTGCATTTAAGACCATAGATGGACCTATGAATTCATAGTGGTGTCATTTGGGTTGACAAATGTACCAACCACATTTATGTATCTCATGAATAATGTTCTCAGCAAATACATGGATAAGTTTGTGTTGGTATTTATTGATTACATCTTGGTGTATGTAAACACCAATTAGGAGCACAATGAAGACCTCAAGGTCATGTTACAAGAGCTACGAAAGCATCAACTATACACAAATCTCAACAAATGTAATTTCTTCCAATTGCAAGTGCACTACTTAGGTCATGTTATCTCCAAAGGACAAGTGTCGATCGATCCCAAAAAGATAAAGGCCATAGTAGAGTGGCATGCTCCCCAGAATGTAAGAGAAGTTAGATATTTTATTGGGCTAGCGGGATATTACAAGAGATTCATTCAAGGATATTCAATCATTGGGAACCTAATTACAGCATTGCAAAAGAAGAGTGTGATATCTCATTGCACATAAGAGTGTGTATCAAGCTTTAAATAGCTAAAGAACCTTCTCACATATACCCTTGTTTTGAAGCTTACATACCTAGATAAATATTTCCTTGTTTGCATAGATCCTTGCAAAGAGGGACTCGATGGATTTCTCATGCAAGATGGACATGTGATCAACTATGAGTCTAAGGAATTGAATGAGCATGAGAAAAATTATGTGACACATCATTTGGAGCTTGCAATCATTATGCATGCTCTAAAAACATGGATGCACTACTTGCTTGGGTGAAAGTTCATATTAACGACAGATTACAATGGGCTAAGGTATTTTTGGATTAGCCCCAATTGAATGCCAAACAAGCTGCAATGGATGACTATTTTTAGTTAATTTGATTTTGAAATAAAGAACATTAATGGAAAATAAAATTGAATGGTTGATGCACCTAGCATAATTATGCAATTGATACACCTGGCAACGCTAAGAACCTATGCGATATACATAAAGGAAATGATTAGAGAAGCATTATAGGAATATTAACACTTCCAACATATAAGTAGATGCTTGCAGCAAGAGCATAAGGGACCAATCAGAGAAAACTATCAGCTAAATAGGGATGGATTACTATTGTTCAAAGGCATGTAGTATATTGTGGCTAAATTAAAGAAACTCACAATGGATGAGTTTAAAAAAATACCACATGCATGTCACCCAAGATATCAAAAGATGATAAAAAACACCAAGAAGAAGTATTATTGGCTAAGGATGAAAAAATAAATTGTTGAATATATTTCCAAATGTTTAGAATGTCCACAGGTTATGGTGGAATGCAAACACCTAGTTGGATTGTTACAACCAATACCAATCCCTGAATAGAAGTGGGAATTCATATCAATGGAATTCATCATTGGATTACAAAGGACCCCCAAGCAACATGATGTGATCATGGTGGTAGTTACTAAGTTGAGCAAGACAACTGACTTATCTGATCAAGTATAAATTCAGGTTTCCCTTTGTGTTGGGTAGGTCCTCAGTGGCCATACTTTGTTGTGGATTCAAGCCCATACTTAGTGCTTGCGAGGTGGAATCCCTATTTTCCAACCAATGATGGAGATTGGCCTTCATTCTCTATACCTTTAATTGACCCTTTGGTGTAATACCATAAGTGAAGCATCTTTCAAACATCAGATTTGGCTCAAGGGTGGCCACTTGCAAGAAATTCATGGTGTAGTTGTGCATATTGGGTGGAAAGTGGTAGTCTCTTCTTTAGTTTCCAAAAAAATTAAGTGGAACAAATAAGTGTAGTTTCCTTCTTTGCATATGAAATGTTAATTTTGTTCAAGGCTTTGTGTTTAAATGCTAAGTTGGATTCATTGTGTATGTGTGCAAATAGTAGGTCAAAGAGCATTGAAATGTTATATTGAGTAAGTATGAAGAATATTGAGCGGACTAGTTAACCCATCGTGTTTGAATGTCTAACAACAACTATTTTATGAATGTTCATTTATATTCCCTTTATGAATATGAATGTTTTATGCTAATAAATACTTTCTCTTACTTTAATGGTGCAACAACCCACAATTTAAATATACAATGAGTTAAATCAATTACGCTATTTACATTCAACACACAATCATTCAACTAATTAGCCTAAAATTTTGAAACATGAGTAGAGACAACTTACTTGTAGTGATGATATTCCTTACTTGTTATTTCGGAGTTGAACGCTATTTGAATATCACTAACTGCAATAAAGATTTGGGGATGACTCTCCGCACAACTGTATGCTTGCCTGCGCATAATCTTTCTACAAATGGCCACCCCCGAGCCCTCAATCAATGTACTACTACAAAGGAATCCTTTGTCTCACAACACTTTTCTCCCAAGAGTATGGATGAAGGAATGATGAATCTAATCTTCTTCATCGTCTATTAATTAGACCAAACAATGGAAATGGGTTTTCATGCACACCTTCCATGTGTCAACATGCAATTTTATTTCTTTATTTTAAGTTTTACTTAATTTAATACTTATCTTAATTTAAATATTTCTTATTTGATTCATTTTTATTTTTTGTTAACTTTACTTATTTTTACTATTTTTATAGTTTACTTTTATATATATTTATTTAGAACTCCCAGTATTATTATTTACTATTTTATTTGTTTATTATTATTATATTCTCTTCACTATTTATTATTTATTTACTCTTACTATCTTTTATTTATTGTTTATCATTTTATTTACTTACATTTTAATATTATATTATTTTTATTTATTATTAGGTTACATTACAAATGGAAATCATTGTGTGTTGTATGTTTACAAAATGAGAATTTTGCCCTAGGCTATAATGGTTTCACTTTTAATTGGTTCTATAATGCGGCCAATATGATTTGTTGTACATAGTACAATGGTGTGGTAAATCTGTGTGGCAGAAGTAAGTTGAAGCTTGCCTAGCTAAAGGAAACAAATTGTTTTGCCTTGGAAAGAGGATGAGGAGTTTTGAAGTGAATTCGGGCAAAAGTTTTAAGTTTTAGAAATTTGGAGTTTGGCAATCCTAGCCTTAGCCCCTGGTCACATGGACCAATGGGAGCCAAGATTGGGAGCTAGCCTAAGGGGCCCTATCTACATATTAGGCCCAAAAGAGTTCGGAATACGCCATAATATGGGAGAAATTTCAATATAGTACCACCCTAGTAGACGATCATATGTCGATTGCATGTATTATGTTAACTGGGTGCATAAAATGATGGCACCATAACCTCGAGACCTTAGAGAAACCATATTATCAGGCTCCGGGAGTAAGGAGGGATGATGTCATGATTCATGACATGACAATGCCACATGGATAATATGTTACACATAGATATCACATTTTTTACATGTCAACTATACGAAGACGAGTGACACGTGGCACACATCAGGAGTTCTATGTGGCAATGGAACACATCATCACATGCCATGTATCAAGTAGCGATTGGTTGCCCATGATCTAAGTGGCATGTCAAGCAATCATATCAATGTATCAGGGGTTTGAGAGTACTACATCTTGGACAAATTGTTGATATCTCGTTATACACATCAATCAAGCCATGTCGCAGACATGTCAGCCTTCACCACATGGTCGGATGTGATTGGGTAGTAGAGTGATAAGGTGGTAAATCAAGCTAGCTACAAGCCTATTGTCTTATCTATGTTTTGCAAGGGCTTTTCCATTATATTGTTTTCACCAAGCATATGGTAATTTGAGTTTATATAACACTATATCGACATATAGGCGAATTTAAAGGAATCATGCTCATATTAGTGTATTGGAGGTTATGCCCATATTTTGACAATAAAAATAATATCCAAAAAGTTTAGATGTGTGTGTGTGTGTGTTTGTCTAAAAAAAAATCTATGTTTTGCAATGGTTTTCCCATTATATTGTTTTCACCAAGCCTATGGTGTGGACGATACGTTACACATAGACATCACATTTTTTACATGCTAAATGTACGGAGATGAGTGGCACATGGCACACATCAGGAGTTCCGTGTGGCAACGGAACATGTCATCACATGCCATGTATCAAGTAGTGATAGGTTTTACATGATTTAAGTGGCATGTCAGGCAATCATATCTACATATCGGGGGTTTGAGAGTACTACATCTTGGACAAATTGTTGATATCCCATTATACACGTCAATCAAGGCATATGGTAGACATGTCAGCGTTCACCACATGGTCAAATGTGATTGGGTAGTAGAGTGATAAGGTGGTAAGTCGAGCTAGCCACAGACCTATTGGCTTATATATGTTTTGCAAGGGTTTTTAAGTTATATTGTTTTCACCAAGCCTATGGTAATCCGAGTTTATATAGCACTATATCAACATATAGGCAAATCTAAAGGAATCATGCTCAAATTGGTGTATTGAAGGTGATGTCCATATTTTGACAATAAAAATAATATATAAAAAATCTATGTGTATGTGGTACATGTATATCTATATATATTAAATTTGTGCCCAGTCACAACAAATACATGGGGAATTCATTACATTGCATCCTTTTCCATGGGTCTTTCACTAAGGAGTTGACGATTACATCAAAAAAACTATTATAAGAAAATACTCTAATGGCATGCAGACATACATATAACCTACAAAATTGTGATAACAACTGGACAAATTTGCAGAAAGAGCTCATTAGAAAATAAATAAGACAACTTCCTCTAGAGGCATGTTTAGGTCAAATTTCAAATTTCCAAAGTGAGGGCTCCCCTAGAGCTTGGACTGTATGCTTTAGGTATTCTTGTTGTCTTCGCAGGGCATCCTGGTGAGAGAGCTTGTCTTTAAGAGTTTGTATTTCTTCAATGATGAAAGTGAGCAAATTAGCCTATTGATGAAATTTCCATTTTATGTGCAAATAGTCCATCTACAAGGCCTCAGTATGCTTGTTGCATGCATTACAAGCTTTGGTACTTCCACTGGTGGTTGAACTCTTGAGACTTGTAGACATGATTAACGATAGAGTTAGGGTGATTTGCGAGGTTGGGGAGGTTGTTCTCCAATTATAGAGGCAAAGGATGTCACAAGGATTTCACGAGATGCCAGCAGGCACAAGGATATCTGGGTTAGTAGTGACATATGGAGCAATGTTGAGGGATGGGTGATTATTCAAGAAAAATGCTTCATTAATGCATAGGGAGGGCGAACATGGGGTGGCGGGATTGATGAAGGGAAAGCAGAAGGGACCGATGGCTATGGAGCTAATACAACCTTCTACTATTGAATATTAAATAATATAGTTGATTAAGCTAACCCACGACAATGGAGATTGCTAGAGAAGGTTCCTGAGTGACCAATGTTGATTGAGGGCAAAAGAAGCAGAGTAATTCACTTCTACAGGGAGAAGGAACTTGAGACAGACCTGAAATAGACGCCCAATTTAGTTGAATTCCAAGACGCAGAGGCTGCCCCATGCTTTGTCGCCACCTACTTTCGGCATAGGATGGGTTCACAAAAGTGAATTTCTCCAATTAACCAGATTGTAGGGGCGGGGAAGCCAATTCTTCAACCCATTAATGCTTTAAAAAGAGTTGATATGCACAAGGGGGCTCATTACAAAGCCTCTCATTGCCCAGACTTGTTGACACCACGACGACTTCCAAAGGCATGAACACAAAATTTGAATAGAAATAAGTGGGAGAGAACCCTCACGAAGAATTTGCCCAAACAAAATTGTGAAAGTTCCTAAACTAAGCCTAGAACTTAACACCAAAATATAATCCATCCCTCTTACCACCCCTCAAATCAATTATATTT
>APFE031688018.1:2155-23790 GCA_000404065.3 Pinus taeda | reverse complement strand
AATAATTTTAAAAATAGCTTTTATTATTTAATACTCTAACTATTTATAAATACATGCGATAAAAATTCTTTCACATCAAAAGTTGGAAAGCATTTTCTCTCGATAATAATATAGTATGTTATTTCTTTCCATATAATAACAATAATTTAAGCAGGGTTTCTCTTGTGTCGTGATTGATGTGAAATATTATATAACCCACTTACTACATGAAGACTTCAACGTAAAGAACTAATATAGGGTAGGTAAGTTTATATTCATAAAATCATATCGAATATTGGTGATAGAGAAAATATATATTTAATTTAAATGGTTTTGATTAATTTAAGTTTTTTTTTTTTTAAGATTAAAGAGTTGGTTGTTAAATTTGATAGGGAAAATTTTGATTTTGTAAATTTTATGAATTAGGAAATAAATTAATTATCATTCTATAATTTATAGTGTGTTAGTGTTTTTACAATTATTATTTAAGTTGGTTATTTCTTTATGTGGGGCTATGATTTTCTTAATAACAAATTTAACATATAATGTATTTTATTTATTAAAATTCAAATTAATACTATGAATATTAATTAACTTGATATTTATTAATATTAAAAATAATAAATTAAATTAATCCTTTAATTATATATCAAAAATATTCTCTAAAATTTAAAACAAAAGCTAATGTAAATATCTTAAAGGGAAACATCAAATGTTAAAAATTACATTATAAAGATGTTAATGTAAATATCTTAAAATGAAACATTCAAATGTAAAAAAATTAGGCTATAAAGATACAACAAATAATCGTTTATATGTGATCCAAAATTTTATGCATTTGCCCAAAATTCCATTGATTATGAGTTCAAACATGTATGGGTAGAAATTAATTGTATTTTAGAGGGGTTTTATGAGAAAGATGTCGTTTGTGCCCCTCTTTTTTTGAAGAGTTAAATATATAAAAATAATAATAAAATATAATTACTTAATTATATTATGATTTTTTTCCATTTTTATATCATCTACAAATTTATGAACCAAAATTATTCTTTGAAGAGGAATTCAACCCATACTAAGCACATGTGAGTCTTTGGAGGTGAACATTATCCAATAGAGTCACAAAATTAAACAATTTGCAATACATATAGCCTACTTCAAAATCAAATCATTGATTACAATATATTTCCCCAAATCCACTGGATTATTTAGGTCTAGACAATTAACATTAGAGTTGCTATAACATACTAAATATTTCATATTTAAGACCAAACGATTTACCAAAGATCTCAATTTAGTCTCCTAGAGCAAAAGAATATGGGGTTTGCCTTTTTGAACTAATAATTTAACCTTATTTTATCTGACCCCAACCCCCTGCAATTCCAAGGTATTAGTTTCATCATTTTCTATGAGATTTTGCAGACCCTTGATTGGGGCTTGAACTACCTCCTTTCCTTGTATTCTGTCTCCCTATGATGGGTCTATCTAAAGTACCTTTGTCTTCTCAACTCTTTGTCCTTTCAGTTTTTTCAATATGAACCTCTCTGTTTGTTTTTCTTCCCACCTTGTGATGAATGCAATCTTGTTCCTTCTCTTTCTCTATTTGTAATTTTTCATCAGTTGAACTTGCAAGGGAGGGCCAATTCAAGTTGCCTTGGGAGAGTGGAGCTCGCCCTCATCCGAGGAAGAGTTAATCTCACATGTCACATGGATAGGGGCATCCTCAAGGGGTGAAATTCCATCCTATGGAAGACTGGGTGAGGCTTTTGAGTCCTTCCTAGGAGAGGGAGGGATGTTGCTTGAGGGAAACTCACCTTCCTCTTTAACTAGATTAAGCACTTCAAAACTATTGCTATTAGCCTTCATTGCACCGTGATTGCTAACACCCTCTCATGGAGTTGATTTCACTTGGGCTGGAGAGATTGGGTCATTGCCTTTGTCCCCTATTAGATCGCTCTATTGTGGTTACCTATTACTTTGTTTGGATGGTCCTCTTTTCCTTTTGGGTTATTTCCATTGATCTTATTCTTCCACTTGATTTTGTTGCTCCTCGATTTTATTTTGCAGTTTCTAGCATTTTGTACTCATGATAGACCTTGCACCTAAAAGAAAGTTGGTCATAATCCACCTCTTGGATATGGAACTAGTTATCCAGGCTGAGATTTATTGCAGTTGAAAGCCCTATGTCCATATCTACTTCCACACGGACCGTGACACAAGAAAACAAACCCTCTTGTGGCTCAACACAATCAATATACTTACCCGGCCATTTCCAATACTTTTAAAAGTGGCATCATTCCAACAATACAATGGAAGGAAGGGGAGTTTAACCTAGACCAGAATTGCTAAAGGAACATCACATTCTAGGTTAAAACCTAGGCTCCATCAATCTAAATAGAGGCCTTGGGCACCCATGAAATGAGTGTTGCTTCTAAAGATCAAGTCCCAATCTTCCTTATTCTCAAAGAAGAAGGTATAAAACCCTCTCTCACAGAAAGAAGAGGAAACTTGACCCTTTATCAATAGTTGTCATGATTTATTTACCCACTACTTCAAGGAGCATGAGGAAGGCTAGATCCTCATGAACTAGGCCACTAAATCTCATTTTGCAAGCTAAAGAGCCCTTGTTCTAAATTGAGAAGCATTGATCTCCACCTTTGGAATATCCTGCAGCTTTCTAGCAATGTGTGAGGGCTTCATCTTCTAGAATTTCAGCCCATTAGAAATCAGAGCATTGAAGGTAGCTATATCAAGTGTTGGCAGAGGGGGCGAGGAAGTAGGGCCACCCGAGCTAATAGCCATCGAGCTATAGAAAACCCACATAATGCTACAAAAATAATAATAATAATAAATAATAATACCATAAAAATTAAACTTCATATATTAAATAAATTTAATTAAAACATATAAAAATTATACTTACAAAAAGCTCATTTATAAAAACTTTATATATAAAAAAAAGGCCAAAGAAAAAATAAATATAAAAAATATAAAAATGCGTTAAAATGAAAATAACTAACTTATAATGGAATTATATGTTTTATTAGGGTTTAATAAATACGAAAAAAAAAAATATTAGGGTTTAATAAAACTAAAAAAAAAAATCTGTATATAGGGAGTGGTAAGATTTGTAGAAATATAAATAATTGCACCAAGGAGCCACTCCCTAGCCAAGTATGGAAGAAATGTTGTAATGACATTTATGGTCTTGTTAAACGTTTTGACTCAGTCAAAATAACATAAAATAAAATAATAAAATAATAATTATAATTATTAATAAAACATTGTCTTGTTCAAATTACATTAAAATAATAATTATTATTATTATAATTATGATTATTAATTAAACCAGCTTAGAGCTATCTTAACTCTGGATGTACAAAGCGTCAAGAGGGACCAAAAATCTTGAGGTGCAAACCTCTTTTAGATTGAAAAAATATTTGATTCCTCTTGGCACTTGGTAAATTCAGAGTTAAGATGGAGCTAGGTTGGTATTATTAAAAATCCAGATAAATGTATCTGGCATAGTCTTACTTATAGACGAAATGGTCTTTTTCAAAGCATTTATTCTGGTTAATTTTTTCATTTTTAAACCAAATAGGTAGAGATTTGTATTATTAAAAAAATATGGATTACAAGTCCACAACCTTTGCATATTCCAATCTTCCTTGCGGGTTTGAGATGAGAACAAAGTCTCAATCCAAACCTTCAAACGAGTTCCCCATGACATAAAAACTTTAGTCCCTTTCTAACTAATTTTTTTCCCCATGACACATTTACATTCCATTTTTCACTATAATTTTATTCTGATCTAGTTTGACTTCTTGTTTTTCTTGGAGAGAAATATTTTCCTTTCATCCCAACTTGAATCCTACTTTCATTTTCTGCAAATTCCGATGGATTGTTCTTCGACAACTACACAATATTATTCTTGAAATCTTCCTCATCCTCCTAATTTGCACAAGAAGTTTCCTTTTCAATGAGATTCCTTGTGGTTTGTGGAGAGAATCTGTTTTCCATGAGGATTTGTTGCTTTTCCACTAACGCTGCATCTAGGGAATTCTTACTGAATGCCGAAGGATTCACATTAACAAGTTATTTTTCTTGCTTAGGTTATGTTGTCATAGTTGCGGTTTCTTTGACTGAATATACTTCCTTCTTGTCTTATGGTTATTTCTTTCCCTGAAGCTCTTATTCTTTGAGTATTGTATAGTGATCACCTTGTGCACCTTCCCACCATTTGGGCCTTCAACGTTTTTCCAGTTTTTGTTATTTTGAGAATGCTTGGGGAAGTTTTTAATTACACGCCTCGTTTCATAGCATGCTCTACACCAAAATGAGATATTCTCATAGTCAAGATTTTAGACCCAAACATAGTTTGGATCCATCAAATTAATCTCCGCAGGAAAACCTTTGTTGAAGTCTATCTCCACACAAATGCGGGCATAAGTAGTCTTGAATTTTTTTTCTATTTCAGGATAACTACACTAGAGTTTTCTTAGTGCATTCCCAATGGAGGAAAACAATGTGTGATTCCAGGAATGCAAGGGAAGGATTAGAAGCCTTACTCAAAATGGGGTTGTAGAAATTGATGTCATTACCGGATCAAAAGTGGGATTCCAAGGATGCATGAATAAACCAATACTCCCCTAAAACGATAGCCCAACTTCACAGATAGCCTTCTTGTCCACAATATTATCAAAAACCATAATGAAGAAACCCCATGCCATAGGGTAAATATTCATCTCGTCCGTTAAAAGGGGCTTCTGTGTCTTAGAGATCCATTTATGCAAATCAGCCAAACACAACCAACACCCATTAAAGCTGCAAACCAAACCATTCTTCGAAAATCATTTTTCATGGCAGAAATTTTCCTCATCCACAGGAGCATCAAGTGAATAAATTTATTGTACCACTCGAAGACCAGATCCAAACTTTATCATAGAGTTGTACGAAACCGAAGAAGAGCTAGCTATACCAATAGCCATACCTACAAAAGAAACAAATTTATTTTCCAAATCACAAGGATTCACCATTGAACGATCTACAAAAAATCCATGCAAACAGAGCAAAGATTGAGCGGTTGTCGCAAGAGTTTCCAATTTTCTTTCCATCTCTTACCAGTGTAGGAACTTCTGGTTAATTTTAACCAAAATCCGGTAAATATTTTTAAAGGCTTGAGTTTAAGTTGTTTAATCTATAGAATTCGAGTGTCCAAGGAGTTTTAAAGGGTGTTGAATCCATTTATGCATTCAAAAATGTATTTTAAAAAACAAAAAATTATAATCTTATTTAAAATTGTATTACTAGATTCTGGTGAAAAAAATCATTTTATCTTTAAGTTAAATTATACTAAATTATTTTAATTCCTAATTTAACCAATATTAGAAAAACATTTTTTTTAAATATAAACTTTCCTCCAAATTATATACTAAAAATAAGATTACAATTTAAAATATTTATTTTTTCTCCCAATTTAACCAGTCATGAATTAAAATATATTTACATATAATTCAAACCTTATAAGTTGAAATAATTAAAAAAAATCGAAACATATATTTATTTCAATATATATTTTTCTACTTTGATTTTAAAAAATAAAGAAATATTGTTATTTTTATTAACTTCATTATCAATCTTAATAAACTAAATATTAATTATATCACTGTATCACTATAAAGTTTGAGCTGTCATTATATTTTTCTACTTTGATTTTAAAAAGTAAAGAAATATTGTTATTTTTATATACATTTATTTAAGATTGGAAGTATTTTATTAACTTTATTATCAATCTTGATAAACTAAATATTAATTATATTACTGTATCACTATAAAGTTTGAGTTGACATTTTCTATTTATAGATATAGATATAGATATTGGGAGAGAATTCATTTTTTTAATGAAAAAAATTTGAATAAAGAATAATTTCGCATTACTAAAACATTAAATTAAGTTAAATTAAATTTAATAATATTTTTTCAAATAGATACTTGAAATTATTTTAATGGTTTTCTAATTAAATTTTAAACTAATGATTTTTTTAATTAATTTTTTTAATATCAATTAAAATATTTAATTATTATGTTTTCTTTAAAGACATTTATCAAATGGAAATGATATAGAGAAGAGTGGCATGATTTCTATGCAAGAATGGCACTCACAATTCAAGATGAAAGAGTATTAAAATACCCAAGGATCAGACTGCAAAGCTAAACAATCCTTCTACCAAGAGATCATAAGATAAAGAACGAAGAGAAAACACACTTCATTGCTTGAGAAAATGAGCTATGCATGAGCTTAACAAATAGGAATAATAAAGGCTTCTAACGATAGCTAGAAGATAAGACTGATGACTCAATAAATAAGGATAAGACTGACAATGCAGTTGATAAGACTTCTAGGTAAGCTTACAAGTTTCAATATTTATTGGAACTCTAACACCCCCCCCCCCCCCATAAGCAAAACGTGGGGAGGAAAATAAATAAAAAATAACACAAAGAATGGGTCTCAACAACTAGGCATTTTTAGGTACCCATGTACAACATTTCATAAGAAAGAAAGAAGGAAAGAGAGAGATAAAGGAAGGAGGACTCAAGATGACCCCCAAAGGACAACTTCCTTTACTCCAAGCATATGACGTAACTGAAGAAACCTTGGTGATGCTAAGGACTTTGTAAAAATATATGATATTTGTTCTTTAGTAAGTACATATTCCAGGTTGAGAATACCATCTTGAATAAGTTGGCGAATGACGTTCATATGAATCTCAATGTGTTTTGTCTATTGATGCTCCATGGGATTTCTAGAAATTTGTATTGCACTTTGACTATCACACCATAAGAGAGTAGGTTGATCATGTTGAATGCCAAACTCAAGCAATAATTGTGATAGCCAAAGAACTTCTTGACTGCAAGAACTACAACTCTATACTTAGCTTCTTTCATAGATAATGTAATTGTTGATTGTTTCTTGCAGGAGAAAGCAATAAGAGAAGATCCAATAAATAAAACAAATCTAGAGATGGATTTCTGATCATCCACTGATTCGACCCAATCAGAATCAATGAAACCTACGAGCTCAGGAGAACCAACAGTATACTGAATGCCAAAGTTGGAAGTCCCTTGAATATATATGAGAATATGCTTTACTCATTTCTAGTGACTGTGATGAGGATCCTGAGCAAATCTAGATACTCGGCTAACTGCATAGGCAATGTCAAGTCAAGTGTGTGTCAAATAAAGTAGATTGTCAACAAGTTGGTGATACAATGTAGGATCCACCACGGGAGTGGTGCAACTAGCAGTAAGAATAACACCAGACTGAAAAGGAGTAGGTGAAGGCTTACAATTAGCCATGCCAAAATTCTGGAGTAAATCAAGAGCATATTTCTGCTAGAAGATAGTGATTCCATTTGAAAATTGGTGAACCGGCAAGCCAAGAAAGTAATGTAGAAGACCAAGATCTGTCATAGAAAATTGTCCCATCAATGCTTCCTTAACATTTTGAATCATAGATGAAGAACTTCCTGTGAGGATCGGATCATCCACATACAAAACTAGAATCAATAAATTAGAGCCTTGTCTCTTAGTGTAGACTGTTGGATCAGAGTGGCAACAATTGAACCCTGAGGAAGGCAGAAAAATATCAACCTTCTCATACCAAGCTCTAGGAGCTTGTTTGAGACCATACAAAGATCACCTAAGCCTACATATGAGTGAAGGATCCTACACAAAACTAGGAGGTTGCTCCATGTAAATCTCCTCATGTAGATCACCATGTAGAAAAGCAATCTTAACATCCATTTGGTAAACTGACCATCCTTGGGAGGCTGCAAGAGAAAGCACAAGACGAATAGAATCCATCTTGGCAACAGGAGCGAAAGTCTCAGAATAGTCAATTCCTTCGACCTGGGAAAATCCCTTAGCCACAAGATGTGCCTTATGTTTATCTACAGATCCATCTGCAATATATTTGGTTATGTAGACCCACTTACAATAGACCAACTTGCGTCCTTTTGGAAGAGGAACAAGATCTCAAGTATGATTCTTCATCAAAGAAGAATACTTTTATTTCACAGCATCTTCCCACTCAGGTTTTCCAACAACATCATAAAATTGTTGTGGATCCTCTGAAATGGCATGACCCAAAAGAGAGATTCCTTCAGACAATGGTTGATTTGAGGCTAGATATCTAAATCAGTTGCATCATAGCCAAATCTATCAAGATGCTTTCTCTTACGAAGACCCCTCCTTAAGGAATTATCCAGAACATGTTGCTCCTGTACGAGTTCTGCTGGTGTTGATGGAAGATTTTCTTCTGATTGAGGAACTTCAATAGAGCTTTCTTCTTCTACCAAATATATAAAAGCATCACAATGATGAGAACCATAATCAACCATTGAAGATGAGGTAGTAGGGGAAAAATATGATCCTAGACTAATATTTTCATCAAAATGAACATCTCTTCGGAACAAAACTTCCTCAAAGTTAGGATCAAGTATTTGATAAGCTTTCATGTCCTCACAATAACCAACAAATCTCAATTGTTGAATTTTTTTTCCATGGCTTTGTCTTTTTCATCTATAATTAATTCCCAAGCAGGACTACGAAATACCCTGAAAGAAGATACATCAGGCTTCTCATGTGTCCAAGCTTCCATTGGAGTCATATTTTGAATTTCCTTATGAGGCATCCTATTTTGAATGTAATTAGCCACAATTAATTGCTTCAGCCAAAAAAGTAGATGCCAAGTTCTTGGAATGAATCATGCAATTAGCCATCTCCTTAAGTTTTTTGTTCTTCCATTCAACTACACCATTTTGTTGGGGGGTGTAGGGAACATAATGTTGATGAAGAATGGCATGTTCTTTGCAAAACATTTGAAGTTCCTTGCTGACATATTCCCCCCCATTATCTGTGCATAGCTTTTTAATGGAGCATGAAAATTGTTTCTCAACAAAATATTTAAATTTCTTGAAGGTTTCAAAGACTTCACTCTTGTACTTGAGAAAAATACACCTAAGAGTAACGTGAAGAATCATTAATAAAATTTACTGCATATTTGGCCCCTGAAAAAGAAGGAGTTAAAAACGCCATTAGATCATGATGCACCAACTCAAGAGGTGCTTTTTCCCTTGAGGCTTTCCCTTTAGGAAATGGATCTTGGTGTTGTTTTTCAAGGGCACAACCTACACACAGTCCATCAATGCATGAAACCTTAGGAAGACCTGAAACCAAATTTTGAGTGTACATTTATTGCAAATATTTATAATTGAGATGATCAAATCTTTCATGCCAAATCTTACCCAATGAATCAGCATGAGATATAAAAGAAGAAGCATAGGAAATCTCAAAGAAGACAAACTTATATAATCTAGAAGCATGATCAACTTGTCCAATAGCAACAACAATTGTAAGATCATGTAGCTCTCTAATGACTACTACATGTGGAGAAAATCTACAATTTTCCCATCACCAGAATGACAGATATGATAAATGGGCAATAAATTTGCGAAAATTTTAGGGACTATGAGCACATTGTTAATGCACCCATGTGCCATCTGTACAGTGCCTGATCCCAAGACTTCAAGCATGTCCCTTGTCTATTGAAATATTTTGCTTCTTCATGGCCTCTTCTAAGGCATTCAACTTTATCCATCATCTTGCTTCAATATGCCCCAATTTGCTACAAAAAGTAAAAATTTCATTTGTTTGGGTCTTCTTATTTTCCTAATTTTTGTTTTTCTTTGAGGAGGTTCTTTCATTCATAGAAAATGGAGGAGAAGACAGTATTTTGCTTAGGCTTGGAGGGAGACTCACGGGCTTGTACATAATTTTTCTTTGGTTGAAACCGAGCTTTGTGCTTACCTTTGGAGTTATGAGCCACCAAAGTTTGATGTGAAGAGCTAGAGAGAATATCTAGTTGCTTGAGCTTAGATTGTTCTCGTATGAAATGATCACAAAATATCTCAAACTTGGGCATTTAAAATTTTTCACCAAGGGAATTTCTTGATGCATAGAAGGTAGATGTGAAAACCTAAAAATACATTCAACATCTATTTTTTTCCTTGCCACATGCTTTTAATTGAGAGAACAAAGACTTGAATTGAGTAAGATACTCCACAATAGAGGCATGCTCATCAGGTACTAGGGTTGATAATCTAGTTTCCAATTCTAATGCATGGAACTCATTGATACCTCCAAACACAGAAGCTAGTTTTTCCAAACTTTCTTTGGAAGTCTCACATTCTTCAAGGTGGAATAAAAGGTTGTCTAAGACATGCAACCCAATCAGCCCCATTGCTTCATCCAATTTGTTCTTGGAGGCAAATTTTTCAAATTCTTTTGTAAAATTCGGCTGGTTTTCACTTAATGTTTGTCACAACCCCTTAGATTGCAGTTGTTGCATTTTTCTTTTCCATGTATGATAATTGTATAGAGTAAGTAACTCTATTATCGTTAACTCTACCATAATATCAAAACTCAAAATTTACAACTACTGCAAAATGCCAAAAAAAATTCTCAAACTTCTTTTTATGCTAGTAAAAAAAATGCCAAGAAATGCCAATAATATTTGCCTAGATTCTCCTTTTTACCCTAGTCAATAATGTTTTCCCAAATCTTCTTTTACCCAAGGGAAAAAAAAATTCAATAGTTTTGAGGTTTTTTTTTAACCAAGAAGGATTTTCCCAAAAAAAGAATCCAAAGAATTTCAAAATAATTTTAATGAGGTCCCAAGAAAATTAAACCTTTTTGAAAAAGCTTTTACCCATACGCTTTCCTCCTCCTTTAAAATTTTAGGGAAAACTTTCTCATTTTTGAAACCCAAAATAACACATTCATAAATTACTTTCTTCGTTTCTAAATACCCTTTCTCTTTTCTTTTCTTTTTTTTAAATCACGGGAAAAAATTAAAAAAAAAAAGAAGGCAAACTAATATGGAAAATTTTGTAAAATATGAATGGAACCTTTGATAACTTGCGTAAATTCATAGATTCATTGAACGAAGCCTCAAAAAATTTGACGCTCTTCTCCAAGAGCTTCAAGTACTGAATAACAAAATTCAAACCGCAACAGATATAGATCCAAAACTAGATCTTAAAAACTTTAAAATAAGTCTAAAAAAAGATGACAAGGGAGCTCTAAGTATCACTATGATACCACGAAAGAGTATTAAAATACCCAAGGATCAAACTGCAAAGATAAACAATCCTTCTACCAAGAGACCACAAGATGAAGAACGAAGAGAAAACACACTTCATTGCTTGACAAAATGAGCTATACGTGAGCCTAATTTATAGAAACAATAGAGGCTCTAACGATAGCTAGAAGATAAGACTATTGACTCAATAGATAAGGATAAGACTAAAAATGCAGATGATAAGATCACTACGTAAGCTTACAAGTTTCACTATTTATTGGAACTCTGACACAAGAAATGGTCCAATTTTTCAGGGGTGGTAGAAGCAGGAGGAGTTATTATCAACCCCTATGGAAAAATGGAAATTAAGTACAGTTTGGGGTTAGGTAATTGCTCAAATAATGTGTCATATGCATATAGATTTATGCAAGGGATACTTTTGGCCAAATAAGCAAACATTGAAGATTTTGTGGTATTGGGAGATTTACAGCGAGTTATTTGTCACCTTGTTCATGGATTTTTGCCTAAGGATTGCAAATTGTGAAGCATTATTAATGGGATTAGGAATCTAAAAGTAGTCTTATTTACTATAATTTATTTCAAGTGTTGAGAATAAACAAATGTGTTACAGATGATCTTGTCAATAAATGTGTAAACTTGGATACAAGAGTCCTAATGATAAATAATATTCCTTCCTTCACAATTATTCCTTAACAATGGGTCTACCATGCCATGTAAATTTTGTTTGTATCTTAGGTCTTTTGGAGAATATACACTTGTAAAATGACTAATAAATGATGAGAATAAATAACATCGTGAGGTTACATGTATATTTGGTCTCTAATTATTTTCATTATACTCACCTAACGTACAGGGAATGATCCAAGGGAAGATTTTGATTTAGTACAATATATTCAACATGGTTAAATAATAATAATAAATCAGTTAACACTATCAACAATTATATGATGAAATGTTCATAGGATTTTGGATCGATGGAGAATGGATGCATTATTAAGGCACTCCTTAAAATAGGTCACTAGTTCAAATCCCATGTGTATTCATCTACACACCAAAAAACAATCATAAAAAAAAATTATAATTGATAACAACACCATCATGAAAAAATGACTTATTAATTCGTCCAAAAAAACTATAAATACTACAAGTTTGCATGTATTTGAAATGTGAACCTCATTCTTAAAATCAATTTTATAATTATTATATATATCATGGTTTGTGTATGTAACTCCCACACCCACCCCCTTAGAGATTTCAAGCTGAGTGAGAGGTGTCACTTATGTTTAACCCAACCTCCAAAATCCTATCATGAAAATGGGGTCATAAAATTTCTTATTTTTAAACTTCTTCAAAACCTAAAGAAAGAACCACCATTGCATCTGCCTCATCAATAGCTTTTTAGTGTTATAAATTTTTCCTCAATCTGACTTATGGATCAAAAGTTATGGCCATTCGAAACTTGACCCTTTTTTTAAAACCTGCCATGTCATAAAGCACCACCACGTGGCACCCACATGGCCTCCCACGTGGTGTCCACTTGATACCCCCACCACACCTAGGGTGGTTCACATTGTCACATTGTGCTAGTGTGTACTCCACGTGTCATTATTGAGCCCACCTGGCACTTGTCGTGTTACCTCTCCGCACTAGTCCCACTGGTTAGCACCACAACATGCTTTGCAATTAATTTTTTTTTAATTAAATTAGTTTGTACTTTGTCCCCTCAACAAAAATGCACTGAGTTTACACCCCAAGGCCCAATATCACCAAAATTTCAAAGTTGTTCGGGCCTAGACCCACATTTGGGCCTTCAAGCGACTTCCAAAATTATCAAACCATTTGGCCTTAAATTGGATTACTTTGGTCTTCGAGCCCGAAGAGGAAAAGCTCTTGCCAACCATTGTTGAACCCTGAACACTAAATGTTAGAGATGATGTCATGCTCATGTTACCTCAACCAAATGGCCCTCTCAAAGGATGTCATGTGTCATGCCCTCCACATGCCACATCATCTCCATTCCATGTCATAAAGCCATATAGGCCTTGACGTGGGTCCCGCCTGACTAACCTTAGCGTGTTTGGTGACAAATTTATGTTATAAGAAAATTTGGGTCTTCGACCTCTAACAGTGAAACACTTTCCAAACCCTCGTTGAACTCAAACAAGCTTGGACCCCAAACCCCGCTAGGCCCCACCTTGGGTCATTCAGACCCTCAACCATTTGGGCAATCCACTGAGATTGCAAGGAAAATTGGCTTGAACTCTCAAACTCTTGATGTATTTCGGGCCAAGACCCCACCCTAGTCTCGTGCCAATGTGTGAAACCTTCACGTTATAAGAAAATTGTTAAGTTTTTCGTTAACTTGTTGAACCATAGATTTCACGCCTTAGGATGCCAAACCGAGGTTTCACCCTAAATTTTACAAGGTTGTGGATTGATGACCAGGCTCACTCAAACTACTCCCCGATCTACCTTAGCCATGAAAACTCAAAATTTTCAAATTTAGCACTGTCAGCTCTTCATGTTGATGATATACAGTGAAACTTTCCCATTCTAGGCTTCACAGAGCTCACAGTAGAACTCCAATTATTATATAAATCAGTAGAATTATAGGGAGGCTCAATCCAGCTCATATATATATGTGTGTGTGTGTGTGTGTGTGTGTGTGTGTGTAATACAACTCAAATCACACATAGAGCATATGAATAGACATACATTTATTCATAACCATAAGAACATGCATTATTAATCACATTACATAAGCATAAGCATTCCTTATCAAGATGCACATGAATAGGCATTCCTCATCAAAGATCAATTCGACAATAGCAATAAACATTTACATGTCATTAATATGCATAGTGACACAGATTAGTGACTTATCTTATGAAGTAGATGGATGGTGACTGAGAGTGGGACTTCAACTCTCCACCCAACAATAGGCTGATTGAATAGCTAGCCTTTCTTGTAGCCAACCATCCCCAAGTCATATTTAGAGTCTACGAAGGTGATTTCTTAGGAGTTATCGATTAGTCAATCACTTACAATGGACAAAGTCAATTTCTCAAGTATTCTCAACAACTCTTAGTTATTACACCACATTGGCTTTCAATCCAACAACAAAACAATACATGGGTTCATGTAGAGCATAGAGACTCTTGGATAAAAATATGTATAATGAAAATGAGGTTTGTCAGTGGTGTTACTTATGTATGAATAAGAGAGCACTTGTCCAGTAACTTCTTAGTGGTACTTTCACTTATGTTCTCAACCCTAAGACTACATCATGTGTTATTGGCCCAACTAGCACTATAATACCTCAACTTATCAATAAGTTCTCAACCATCTAGTCTTCAATGGTTTATCAGCCCCAGGACAGGCCACGGCTTGGGTGATTCTCATCAAGAACGCCCCATAGGTTTCTCAACTTAACTATCACCATAGCATCACTACTTCAATTAACTCTCTTCTATCATTAGCATATAGGCTCAACACAGGCCTAAACAAGCACACATAGACATGATATATGATTTCTCCAACACGGGGAAATTCATCCGCCCTCTTGTAAGATCACGTGCATATAGAAATAGACCTCTCGACATGGAGACACCAATTGCTTGGTCAGATCAATTGTCCTTTTAATTTAGAACAACCAATCCAACTCACACATAAATTTTCAATCCTAGTAGGCTTTTTGTTTCAAGGCTACTGTGTAAAGTATATGTAAGAACAAATGGTAACTAGTGCTAGCTAGAAATCAAAACCAATCATTGTAATTATCACTCTTAGCACTCCATCACATTTGTTGTTACACTCCAAACCTTGCTTACACTTAATAAATGAAAGAAACACATGTTGCAAAAGCAATCACATTATGTAACACTATTACTCTTATTCGAAAAGAAACAACACTCTTGGAAATGAACACTCAACAATTGTTGAAACACCCATTCAATTAAATAAACAAACCAAGAAACTATAACAGAAACCAAATAACCATCACACTTAAGAAGGGCCTGGTCCACGACCTATGTTATTACACAATTATAGAGGTTACAGTCCCGCAACTATTAATGCATGAACAAGATCTATAACGGTAACAATAAATCACACATAAATCATAACTGAGAGAATAAATATACCTCTACAATACATCTCTAACTAGTGATCCCTATTAAGAAGGAGGGTCGTTTCTCCTTAAAAGGATTTGTTGTATTAACATAGCATGCAAGCTAATCTAGAAAGAGATATTGAGCCATGAAAACTAACGAGTTTCCTTGATGAAAGTTGTTGTATAGGATTACAGATCTAGTACTCTCGTTTCTAATCTTTATTTATGCATGCCTCGCGGGAAGAGAGTACATCTTTTTATAATTTCATATTACATTTCATTCTTATTTTCGAAAATCAGGATCATCATAGAATCTCTTGATTCTCATGTGATCCAAATTGAGATTATACAAAAAATTCCTCATAATAATTTTCCTTAATTGAAGCAGAGTTGTAATACCTTTTCTAAATTACAATGATTTTCCATTTGGAAATCCTAATTGTTTCGACTAAGTTAACTGCATTGTCCATAAATGTCTCCTTTCAATGGTCAACCTTAGTCTAACCGTGTAGTTATTCAAATCGGTATTTGTTGCTAATCATAGAAAAACAAAGCATCCAAAATAAGCTTACTGTGTATTAGCAACGTCAACAGAGTATTTGTTCCATATTTGGTGAGGAAAAACTAGGGAGATATTGTGATGTAGCAGCATCTCAACAAGCCACACAACCTGAAACAATAGTTTGTCAATTCATTAATAAAATAGCCTAAAGTAGTTAGCTTTTATGTCAAAATACAAATAAAATCAGATAATAAAGCTGGCATAAAAAAGGAAACATACCTTCATCAACAGTGGCTAACGAAGTGATAAGGCATGGTTTTTAAAGTTAAAATGGTAGGAAAATATAAGGAAAATAGGTGCAAAAGAATGCCAATTATGTGTCCCAACATCTCCCCCAACTTAAGCATCTACATTTCCTCATGCAGACCTTTGTAACTCATTTTTGACATGTTATGAATGGAAATTTGAAAAACCATATGCCCCTGTTGTGTCCTCATCGAGTGTTTTATAACCAAGAGAGACAATTAATTCCATTTCCCATAATTTATCATCTATCTTATAATTAACATATGTTTTAGTGGTTGGGTATTATGACATATTATTATATGCCACATAAATTGTTTTAGCAGGCCTTGGCTCATCTCGAATAAGAAATTTCATTGCTTCCTCATTTACTATTACAATACTCCTTGAAACCTTCCAGCTAACCTGATTCTTCATAAAAGATATGAAGGCCCTTAGCTAAACATCTCCAACATAGGGTGTAATATTAAAAGTCCTCACTCCAACACATGCACGATCATGTAGATACAGTTCACATAACAAATGTTGACTGAAAAATTGGCCTTCTGGAAAGTTTCCGGGAAGGCTTGACCTCCCCTTACTACATATGGCCATTTCTCTTTGATTGTTGTCAATTGTAAGAGGAAGAGTTTTTCTTGTAGTAACAGAGGGTAATACGGAGAAGGGGTTCTACAACTCAACACATTCTTTAAGAGCTCATACATATGCTCCCACGAGGCCTTCAATGTTGAGAAATCTACGGGCAACTTAATTAAGTGGTTTCTCCTACTTTGATAACTGCTTGTGATGGATTTTTTCTTAACTTGATTAGCTTCTTCTTTCACTTGAATATTATTATGTTGTTATCATCAAATAGCTACCAAACTATGAAGATCAATTAGACAAGAGGACACAAAATGTAGGTTGCAAGTCAGGTCCAAAACTTCTCTTCTTAAGAGGAAAACCCGTAAGAATTCTTCTCTTATTATAGAATGTTCAGATGATGAATTCCAAGACATAAGACCCTTGACAAAGACCCCTCCAAGACCAAGTCAACCTTCACAACTTCTAGCAACCTTTCTTGCAATTTCGACCCTAACAACTTATTTAGAAACTTCGACCCCAACAACTTCTCCAGCAACTTCGACCCCAACAACTTCTTAACTACAATTTTTGACTACTAAAGAAACCCTAATTCTTTCACATGTGGGAAAAGATGGTGATGTCTTGCTTCTTTATCCTTTGCTTGAATTGGGTCTTTCTTCTATGGAACTCGTCTTGCAAAGTATATCTATTGGTGCCCTAACTTGACTTCTCTTAGAAAGTCTACAATTCAGTCTAGCTACTGCAATAGGTGCCATAATTTTCTCACACATGTGAAGGATAATAGTCGAAAGATAGTCCAAAAATATTTTCTTCCTTCTTCTTCTTATGTTATGTATTTAGGCTTATTTCGGTATTATTATCCTCCTAGATCGAACTTCTTTAGAGTTCATTGGATTCCCTTTCAAAGATGTCGAATACTTTGTATATATAGGCTTATTGTGGAGGTCAAACAGTTGTCCATGAGGCCAACTTGTCTATGCTTGTAGGCTGACTTGTTCTTTACTTGTTGACAAGGTCTTGGAGGGTCTATATGACACTTTTAAATTTACATGAATTTTCTTTGACTTGATACAATAAGCCCAAGAGGGTCTTCCATACATGAAAATGACTCAATGGACTTGTTGACTCAATGACAAGCCCTAAGAACACTCAAGGCGTGCTTCAACTATAAAAAAAAAAGAAACCTTGAGCATGAAACCCATGCATCAAGAATGACAATAATAAATTTATTTTCTCTTCAATATCAAATACATAAAATCATGATTACGTATGTCATTATGAAGATCAAAACTAGTTACATATTTCAATGTTCACTAGGGGAGAAATACCATACCACATGCATTCATATTGGGGGATATATATTGAGGAAAAAAATACATAATATATTTAGCATATAATAGGGGGTAAAAGGTCTTCATATTAGCAGGTATAAAACATGGAGCTCAAATTTAATGAAAAAATATACAGGGGTATAAAAAATGTTAATGAAAACATTAATACCTACAATAACCAGTGAAAGTAGGGGGTTTTTAATTTAGGAAGGTGTATTAGGTTTGTATTGGTAGAGGGTTAAATAATGTGATTTTTAGAGGTATTTTCCAATATATAGTCAAATTAAGGGTATTTTTTAGTATGCCATGAACAAACATGATATTTCAAAGGTTCATTGAGTGAAGCCCCCGCATATGCTCCTTCTCTTGCTTTAACAACCTAACCTCTTCCTGCAATTCTCCTACCCTCAATAATGCTTACTTTCTTTCTTCCTTAATCTTTACCAAATCCTGAACCAATTTTTTTATAGCATAAGTCATTTTAAGATTGTCAACAATCTCCTTATGATTACTCAAAGGAATAACCTCACTCTTCAATAAGATTGATAATCTCTTCCAATGATCTAATTCCTAGATGAAAAATATTGATTTCAACAACTCCCCAAATTCTAATTGAGTTTCATTTGTTGTCATTACAGTAGCAGACTCAGCAACTCCCTACATTATTTCTTCATGTTCCTTCTCCTCCTATTGTGTTGTCTCCACTACTGGTTCTTTTGTATCTGTAATGCCATTGAAAGGTTCTTGTGGAGCAACAATTTGATTTTTTTAGTCTGCTCTATTTCACCTATTGGTTCTTGTGGATCAACAACATTGTCAACAAGTTCTTCTGGAACAATAAAGTGATTTTCCCTAGTCTGTTTTGCTTTAGTTGTTGGTTCTTGGGCAATGCAAGTTGTTTCTTCAAATTTTCAGTTTATTCTTTTAATTCATTAATTTTTTGAGTGAGAGGGTTGATTTCACTCTTACTCGGTGAAGGAATGTTGTCTTGCTCTTAAATGGGTTCTTCCTTCCCTTATTCGTTCAATTTTTCCTTTAGCTCCTTTGATTCTATTGTATCAACATGGAATTTAGGTGTTGAGGTAGTTTATGGTGTGATAATTACTCGTACTCCCTTATTAGTGTTTATACCCCCCAATGTCCTCTTTAGAAACCTCTCCCTTACTCTCATTTTGTAGAAGCATTTCTTTCTCAGGCACCTCTATTTCAAGTGCCCTTGTTTCAAATGCCTCTTCCTCAATAGGGAGTCCATACCCAATACTTTCAGATTTCCCACTAGATGCATCCATTGGTCCTCTAGTACAAGCCTTCTTCACAGAATGCCTAATTCAAAGACCCCTCTGACGAGGCCTAGGAGGTGTAACTATCATTGCTTCCAACATTGTTTCAATGCTTTCCTCTTGTTTTTTAGCTTCACCCTTTTCCTCCTTAGGGGCTGGTACATGCAATCCTACTAGCAATTTGGCCCATGTGCTCTCTTTCTATTGCAGTGAATCAATTATAATCAATTTGATGAGCCCATGGTTAGTTATACAAGTTTCAGGATGCTTAACCATGCATACAACATCTACCATATGCTATAACAACTTTAAAAAATAATAGGGCATGTTGATTATCTGTCCATTACAAAGACGTGATAACAACTAAAGGTGGTAGTGAAATGCAAACCTAAAGCACCCATCACAAGTTATAAATTTATGAATAAAATATGCTACTTCGTCCCAAGGATGAGGAAGGTGTGTTCTTTCAACCCCTCTTCCCTTATGCCTTATCTCCTCACCCTCCTGCAATAATGTATCTTTACTTGTTGGGACTATTATTTTCTGAGCGAACCAACGCATTCTTGTCTAAGGCAAACCCATTACCCTAGAAAGTACTTCTTCTATAATAGCATCCCTAGCTCCTCTAACTATTGAGACTTTCTCATTTAAGGCCTGTGAAAATTATAAAGCAATTTGTTTGTTAAATCCCAATAATTTCTTAGAATAGGCCAACCAACCCGCATTTGAAATACCTCCACAACCTTTGAATCCACGGCCTCCGATTGGTGTAACAGAGCATTGATAGAGTCAGGTTTGGCGGACTGCTACTCCTCCCATGGATACTTCAGAGGTTTGTTACAAGGTTGACACTTGTTACATGCAAATTTTCATCAAGACGAAGAATGCTTCTCTACTAGAATCGACAATTCTTATCCCTTTTAACAGTTTTATGCCATAATTAGCAAGTATTGGGAATGATTTTGGGTAGTCACATCAGGTGTAAAGAGTAATGGAAGGAGTAACAACGACTTATTATTGTTAATACAAGGTCTAATTAGCGATTACTAAATTGGGATAGTGTTATGATGCATCATGTCATAGATATGATTCACCACCCCCCCAACTTAATGATAACAGTTATCCTCGATGTATGTGACAAGAAGTCATGTCAACCTTAATTCTAGAAATGCAAGTAAATGACAAAAGGTGTACTTGTCATCAAATTAACACTATGCAATGTTTCATTCGTGCCATATGTCTATGGGTGAAGTCTTCCATTAAAATGATGTGATGAGACAGAAACTTTATGTGTCAACAAAATCAGGGGTATCAACATAGATTTATATATCTTCGCCATGAGAATGCAAGAATACATATGTGAGATTTTGATGGTGAACAAATAAAATTTCCTTGATCTGTATGAGCAAAATTGTATGAAGCTATAGAAGTGGCTTGTAGATGTGCACAATTGTATTTGCAAAATTATTGGAGAATTGTTCCAGTTAAATTTGTTGCATGCAAGCTGGTAATAAAGGTAGCATCTTATGATGATTGACAAATATTCAATTTGTAACAGTAAGAATACTAAATAGTGAACTAATTATAGACATAAAATAAGAGATATCATAATGTTGTTCGAGAATAAGAAAAGGGATGTTTTGACTGCTAGCAAGTTGGTTTTCATCCACCACGTTCATCTAATGGCGCCCCAAAGGGGTTTTCACCATTAGTCATTTTGTTTACTTCATTTTATTTTTTGTTTTTTTCAAATAATGAAAAAAAATAAGTGGTTGAATGCGTAGGAAAATGTCCCCTTTCCCTAACAACTTCAAGGTCTAAATATGCATCTAAGATAATGTTGAAAAATGATTCGTTAGAAGTAGGTTTGTGATACAAATATAAACGATTTCCATTAGCAAGAATGGATGGCTGGGACCCATTAGTGGTTGTCAATTTCAGAGTCCCATTGTCAAATAATGCATCTACCTCGTAAGTGTTGGGTTGTGTTATATTCTTTCCACGACTAACCTACGTAGTGAAACGAGGGGTTAGAGGAGGGGCGGAGCCCCCCCTTCGTTGCGCCGATTGTGCAGCCGAGGGGTCACAGGGGGGCCGGTAGCCCCCCCCTGTCTGGGGGGTTTGAGGGGGGCAAGTAGCCCCCCTCTATGGGGTCCAGGGCAGCACCCTAGGAAAAAACAAATTGGACCCTATATTAGGTTGGGCGGACCTACCTATGGTTTTCGGTCCATGGTTTTGGACGCAATGGTTTTCGATCCATGGTATTGGATGCTTCGACATGTATAAATATGTATTGTAACATTGAAAGGAATACAATGAAAAATCAAGCTGGTAGTCCCGATTTTGGGATCCAGGGGAAAATCTCTATGTATATGTGTTTTATATG
>APFE031688017.1:1098-29576 GCA_000404065.3 Pinus taeda | reverse complement strand
ATTTTATTAATTTTAATATTAAAAATACTATCCTAAATAAGGAAAACAAATAAATAGAAAAATGTGTAGAATTGTTTTTGGTATGGTTCGAATAGATTTATTTGGTACAATTCAAATACATATAGCTTGAGTGGGTTTAATGGTTAAGAGCATCTGTTTCTTTTGAAGAGGTCACAGGTTCAAAACTAGAGAGAGGTAGAGTATGTATGCCTTCGAAAATTTAGCAATCAAAAGTCCCAGTCCCTTACCCTACAAACAAGGGGGTCTCATATTTTTATATTATTTAATTTCAAGATTACAGTTAAGATAAATATCAAATTGGTGTATTTTCTTAACTATTAAACCCACTCAAATTGCATAACTATCAATAACTCGTTAAATTAGTTATGATTCCTTTCATAATTATCTGATCAATTCCACCAATCCCTTACCCTACAAACAAAGGGGTCTCATATTTTTATATTATTTAATTTCAAGATTACACTTAAGATAAATATCAAATTGGTGTATTTTCTTAACTATTAAACCCGCTCAAATTACATAACTATCAATAACTCATTAAATTAGTTATGATTCCTTTCATAATTATCTGATTAATTCCACCAATATTTTTTTAGTAATTATCTGGTTAATCGGGGCATTAGTCATATCCTTGTCTAGAAAATTAAACCCTACGTATCTGACCAATTACTTTTTCCCAAAATTTATAACTCATTTATTTTTCTCTTAATTAAATTTAAAAACTCATTAAATTAGTTATGATTCCTTTCATAATTATCTGATTAATTCCACCAATATTTTTTTAGTAATTACCTGGTTAATCAGGACATTAGTCATATCCTTGTCTAGAAAATTAAACCCTATATATCTGACCAATTACTTTTCCCCAAAATTTATAACTCATTTATTTTTCTCTTAATTAAATCTAAAATTAAAATAAATATAAGTACATATTGTACTCAAAGTTGTTGCGAGGACTTCAAACGTGCCATTGTTATTGCAATTACAATGCAGCAGCCATCATTTCTAAGGAAACTCTGCATAAACCATTCTCACAAATAAGAATCAAACCACACAAATACACAGAGGTCACAAGTTCGAATAAGAACGATGGCGTGACCAACCAACCGCCTGTTCAATGGTAACTGAACCAGATTTCAGAAGCTTAGCTTTAACAAATTAAGTTTAAGCACGGCGTTGTACGTCGTATTTAGAATATACCTGCAACTAGCAGTCAGTCAGAGTATTATTTCTTTGCAGCAACATAAAGGCTATCCAAGAAACTCCGCACAAACCATAGTGCAGCTCCCTCTCAGTCAGTCAGTCAGGATATTATTCGTTGCAGCAACGTAAAGGCTATGGAAGGAACTCTGCATACGCCATAACTTCGTACCAATAAATTCTGAAATTATGGAAAATCGTGACGAAGAATCAATCCAGTTAGTGGTATTAAAAGGATTGAATGCTTCATGTGGTCTTGAACAGCTTTCCCCTTGCAGCCAGTACTTTCTCAGAGTTGTACACTGTGAAATGCTGATGACGCACTAGCATGATATCCATTTGGCTTTTTCCTGTGAAAAAGTTTGAGGAGTTCAAAAAAATTATGGAATGTGAAAACCGCCTAATAATTGAAACCTTTCTCATCGTCCTCTCAGCTTTGTAGATGTACTTGGTGCTAGCATGGTTAATAAGTCACTATGCCAAGTTGTGTGGAGCTTGAACAATGAGACTTTACTTTGGCATTTACATAGTATCTACTTGCAAATGAATTGACATGTGTTTTATGGAATCTAGATGGAGTGGCACATGTCTCAAAAATAAAGGTGTTTACTTTGGGGTACTTGGGAGTAGCCTTGATATGTATAAGAAGTACAGTCTTGGCATGTTTCCTAATATGATGTGTATGAAGATGTGATTTAAAGTTTGATAAATGCATAGAAAAAACTTAGATACTTTGTCATTGGCACTAGTATCAAGAGTATAGGTGTTTAATATAGGTTACTTGTTAGTGCCCTTAATATGTGAAAAGTACATTCTTGGCATGTTTCCTAGTGATGTGATTAATATTTAATATGTGAAAAGTACACCCTGATATGTTTCCTAGTGTGAAGACGCAATTTAAAGTTTTATTAATGAATACATATTGTTTTATACAATTTAGGGATATTTTGTGGTTGAAAAACTGATATTTCACATTATCAATAATAGGGAATTATTTTTATATAAAAAAAAAAACAAAATATAAAAGAAAGTAAGGAAAATTATTGTAAAGTAGTTTGTTTGGGTTTACTAGATTAGAAAGAAGAATATTGTCTATTCAAGAATGAATTTTTGGCAGCATGCTTGTTAATAAAGTTGTATGTAATGTATTTTGCAGTGTGTTGGAAGACACTGGTTTTGAAATTGACGAATATGAGGGGCCATTTATGCATTCAAATTAGATACCTTGTCATTCGTTACTAATTTCCTACATGAGGCCTTTCAATGTATGGGTTGTCCACTTGAAAAAACTTAGTAATCTTCCTAAATATGTTAATCACCTCAAAGAGCAAATATTGGGGTTAGAAGGGCACAATCTTACTTCTCCTTTATGTGAAATAATAGAGCACAACATAGAAGATGTGATGTGTTACCTAGGCAATTGTTTAATGAAAAATAAGCATATAAAAAGACATAGTACATGATATCAAAGTGGTTGGTTTGAGTACCTAATTGATGATGAATAGGTGTGATCATCATGTACCAATAAACATTGTAATGTCTTAGGTCAATTATCATGGAATGAGTATCAAACATTAAAAGTAGATTGATATCCCTTGAAAAGAAAATATTGATAATTAATTAATCTATTATTCAATTAGATCAAAGGGGATGGTAAATTTGGTTTTATTAATATGGTTGAGTAATTTGCTAGTTCAATGCTAACATGTGTGCTATTTAATTTTCTTGAACTAAACAAAAACTAGTATGCATTACTAAATACAAAAAGCATCTTTAAAAATTTGTACAAAAACTAAATGCAAAATACCATATGTAAATATGGATGGAAATCCTTAAAATTCTCTATGAAATTAGTTCCCTCACCATGCTAGAGATCATTATATTATTCTTGCATCTTTTGCTAACAAGTGAAGCCCAAGTAGTAATGGAAAATGGTACAGATGGAGAAAAAGTAGATATTTACAATTCTTTATCACACTCTTGAAGTAGTATAATGCCTTGGCATGTGTAAACATTACAATGACATTCCAAGTGTCTCAAATAAGCAACAAGTGATTTTATATCAATATGCCACAACTATTGAGGGTTTGCTTTATACCCTTTATTAAAGTGATAGAGCCAACAAAAAGTAAATGTCTGTTGGATTCTCAAGGTGTATGTAGAAGACATGAGGAGGCTTTTAAGGAATTAATATGGTCACACAAGATGTGATCACTATAAGGAAAATACCTTCTAGTGGAGGTTTTTGTAGAAGCCCTTATAAAAATAGCCCAAGAATCCATTTGTAGTGGAGATCACTAGCAGAGATGGGCGGGCGGATGTTTTTTGATGATGCATCTACAATATACAAACACACCAATCCTTTACTATCCATATAAGCATCAGTGCTAAATAGAACATGGTGCACGGTGGCAAATTTATTTTTATCAAATGAAAAAAATATGGTGCATTAAATAACAAAATATACCGATGTTTGAATAATTGATAACATTATAAAAAGGTTTACTTTTAAAAATTGTCAGTGCTATATACACCCATAACATTGGTGTCCTTCTTATAGTAAAACGCCCCAGTGCATACCTAGAAGGAGCATTGCTATAGTTTTTAATTTTCAAAAATTGTGGTGTTATATTCCAACAAAGCACTAGTGTTGTTCATTTATTAAAACACTCTAGCGTGTCTTCTAAAGAGCACCGCTATAAGATTTTTGATTTTTAAAAAAATGCGGTGTTATAGTTCAACAAAGCACTAATGTGGTACATGTATTAAAATGCCCTGGGTGTCTTAAAAAAGCACCACTATAGGTTTTTTAATTAAAAAAAAACAATGATCTTGGATATCTTATTGGAAATGTGCTCTGATACCAATTGTTGGAAATTAGATCACTTATGGGGGGGGGGGGTGAACTAGTAGTGTGGAACTTATAAATTTTTTATCCAATTAATTAAACTTTTAACCATGCATAAACTAAAACACATAAACATAGATCAAAGCATTATAATTACACATACAACCATAAAAGCAATCAACACAAGGACATAAGTGTTACTGGTGAAAAACCCATCCCAGACAAAATACCACCTTGCTGCTATTGTGCTGCTCAATTCTTATATTATATGATGAAAAAATTATACATGGATTAGCTCACTCCCGTGAGCCTTCAATAATTAACTACTTTCACAGTATCTGGCACTATCAGACAGGAAACTATTTCTCTCACGGACCTACAAACTACCATCCACTGAAAGCCACCACGATCAACGATCCTCTCCCGGTTACTCCTGAGCTAAACATTTGACTCTACAGACTCTGATCTGCTGGTCACCACCATGACCAATGAGCCTCGCCCAGTTTCTACCAAACTATCCAACCACCATTGGATGGAGAAATCTGTTCCATCTACTAGATCCGCAAAATCACTATATACTCAAAGCCTCCATGTCTTTACTATCGAGATGCGAGCCTCATTTCATATCTTTTCAAACTGGACTCTGAAAACTTACTCAACATGAGTATTGCAACGACATATCATGAAAGCTCAATAAATAATTACAGCAACAACTGCCATCAAAACCTCCATACAAAAACTCCAACACAAGGAGCAACACAATCTCCTCAAACTCTACTCCAATCACACACCAACAACTCACTCACTGCATAAACATATGAATGATACACACTTCAGCTATCTACTGCTACTATTACAAATTGATTCAGTAATTTTGCATAATGAGGCTCACACAGTTTGTAGGGTCTTCTCTAAACACACACTCTCTCCACACACTAGTGTTATCAACCATACTAACAAATGCGATATCTCCAATATAAATATGAACTCAAGTGTTCAACTCAATAATTACTCAGAACTATTGAGCTCAACAACCATGTTCATATGCTTGATTTGGATCCATATTCAACTCATGGACTCAATCAATCACTAACTCCACTAGCCTTTTTTAGCTCTTCAACTTTGATCAACTTCTGGAGGTACCACAAAATTTTCCGATAATAAACCAAAAAGTTTTGATCAAGTAAGTTACCAAAAGCCAAAAATTAGCTCAACAACACAAGGAATGCAGAGAAAATCTCGTCCAAACCTATAGTTGCTCTCTTAGCATTGCTTTACATCCAAATTTAGCCTCTTGGAGCTATATTCGATCCCTTAGGCTTCTCTCCATGTGACTATGGCTATAAAACCACTCCGTTGACTCAAGAAGCATGTGACTAGGTGGAGGAATCTTCGAAAAACCTTTCATTTCTCTCAATATATACCAAATTTTGAAAAAACGCTCACCAGAAATCTAATTTGATTTGTTCTGCACAAAACCCATGTCTCATAATTTTGATATCCGTCATCATTTTCCCAGAAAATCCAATGCAAAATTGTCACTTATATACAAACCCCATACTAAACATCTAGGCCTAAAACTGAAGTAAAACATATGTTATTCAATCCATAACCTCTTCCATATGATGTAACATATTTTCCAGTGTCTTAAAGCTCCTCTAGGCCTTTGCAATAGGTTTACAACTGATGAAATAGGCTAACAACGAGTCTATGATATGTTATAACTATTCTTCCAACTTTAGGGCCAAGACCAACACCTCCAGCTCCTCAAGCAGCAATCAAACATCTCCAACACTTGTAATAACATCTCCATCACCTATAACAACATATCCATCTCTTGCAGCAAGAACCTCAAGTCATCTAACTTCCTCCATCACTGATAGAGGCATCTCCAACAAAAGAAACATACAATTAAACATGTGAAACAACAAACCAATGTCTCCAAGACATATAGAGACATATGCAACAATTATAGTAACACTCCAACAACCTCTTGTAGTTGCAACATCTCCAAGCTACAACAAAACATCATGAGTAGCTCTACATACTCCTAGATCAACATCTCCAACTACACAACATACCAACCTCAAACCAATACACATGTGGATCCATATCCAAGTTAGCAGCCACAACATCAGCTCCACTACATCATGTCATAACTAAGTTTACATCAAAGCAAACTATACAAGACCATCATACCAAGCATCCATCACACACTCACATGAAAAGTAGCGCATCCAACCTGTTGACATCAATGCCAACAAACTCGCCCTTTGGCATTGATGTTAACCTCCATCCAACAAGTGAGGTTGATCTCTAACCATCCAAATCTACCCCTTTTTGACATCAATGGAAAAGGGCCATACAAACTGTTACATGTCAATTTTTCACCATGACACTTGATCAGTTTATGGATATTTTTACCATCCGTGAACATGTTGAAACCAACTCCCTTAGAAGTCAAACAACTCAAAATATGTTAAAGTACATGAGAAATTTGGGTCAAATAGCCCTTACACCTTGTTAAGTTCCACCTGTGCCGATTTCTCTAGATTTTCCTGCGCATGCGCTGAAATTGACTCTAAGAACAACAAAGACATGTGCTCTGTCTACAACTATAAACCAACACAGGTGAATTCTAGAAAGTAAAAATAAAAAGTACATTCTAGAAACATAGTTGGTTGAATATTTCCCAACCTAATGCTTCCAGGTGATGACTATTCGAACCATAATCATCATAAGATGCATCTCCATCCCTTTTCTCATGATAACCTAATCCTTCATAAAAGGAGGTTCATCCTCTTCTTAGGGATCTGGAACTTCCCCCTCTTTGATCTATAAAAGGACTAGAGGGTTTAGGGATGAAAGAGGTCAAAATTCAGAGAATACAAACTTATGTTGTTGGTTTGAGATTGGAGAGATTGACATCTAAGGAGGAGATTGAAGGCATTTGGGAGGGACCTCACAGAATCAAGGCGAAGGTTGTAAGGCTTCTCTTATCTTCGAATTAATACAAATGAGCACTTTCTCCCATTCGTTTTGTCTTTTGTGAATGATGACTAGTTTACAATTATTTATTATATTCATTAAGGAAATTTCAATCCCTAATTTCCTTGATCATTAGGCTAAGTTGTTTGAATTATTATATCAAATGTGTTTTTGATCCTTTTATGGTTTATGTTTGCAAGTCCTATCAAGCATTGAAGAGCTACATCAAGTCACAATAAGGGATCTTCATCAGGAATTTTTTGAAACTGGTAAGAGGTCTATCCATTAGTTATACTGTTTATAATTCAAACAAGTTCAACTTAGGGAAAGAGTCAATTCATTTGTCATGATTGTTTCTAGTTTCTATTTAGGATCTAGGGAGATGGCTCTTGTCTATAAGAGGTATTGTCCGGTGTAACAAACTGGTGACCATATTGGGGAACGTATCTGTTCTTATCTTTTTCCTTAGCTTCGCTTTCTGATTTTTCTGATTTATCCAGACCTGAGTCTTCATAAATTAATGGCCTTTTAGATCTGAGTGGTTGATTCTAGATTTTTTTTCTTTAGGTTTTCCTCCCTGCGATGTGCCTATTTGTAAATAGAGCACAACTCTACGCATTTTTTGTCGTAGTGACTGAGCGTATGCGCTCTGTTTCCTACAGAAAGCCCACACAGGCCTTGAAATTTTTTGAAAACTTCATACCAGTTTCAACCTAGACCTAAATTTGTCTTTCTGAAAGTATCATTCTATTTGTTTAGACTATCTGTTGTCTCTTCTGAACTCTATTGATTTCTTTGTTGATGATTTTTAAAGATTAGGTCTTTTTGAGAGAATACATTAGGGTTTTTCCTGGTTGATTTGTTGATTGATCAAAACAAGTTTGAATGCATTTTTGTAAGTGATATTTTTATTTTGTTTTGTCGAATACACTGGTTAAGCCTTAAATGTTTCTTATTTGTGGTCAAAATAGCTTCGAATTGCAAATTAGGGTTTCTGAAGACCTTGTGCTTTTGTGAAAGAATTGTAATTATTTTTGGTTGACAAAAGAAGTTGTTTCTTTCATCTTGGGAAATCTTTTGCGATTGTAGTGTTATTGTCTTTAAATCAAAGCATTCATAATAGAATATGTCTTTTATCCAACCTTCTTGATTGATTTCTGTGTACTTGGAAGTTTTGACTGATTAGAAGAAAAGAGTTTTTAAGTTTATTTTGATGATTAGGGAAATCTGGAAATTAGTTTGTTGACTACATTTTCATTACAAAATAGTGAAATTGGTTTCCTTAGGAAATTGGAAAAGTTGTGAGTTTCTGTATTTCATTTCTCAAAAAATCAAAGAAACTCTTTCTTTTCTCTAAGTGGAAAATCATCGAAATTGAAAGTTTCTTTTGCATTTTAAAGTGCATTAAGATTTTGAGTCATGTCACAACATCATAAGTTTCACATTCATCACCCATTGAGTAAATGAACATCTTAATAATACATCGTTAATTAAAATTCACCTAGAATTTTATATTTTTTAGGGCTCTTTTCACCTACAGTAGCTTAAGTGTAGGGCTTTGGAATAGGGAAGGAAGTAAAATTTCCAAAGCTACAAACGAATAATAGAATCTTGAGTTAGGGAGAGAAAATCCAATTATTTCCATTTTTCTCTAGGAAAGCTCTTCTTATACATGAGTTAAGCATGAGTTCGCGTCGACTCTGGTGAAGTGATCCGACCCACTTCATTGGCTTAGATATAGTGATGTTCATGTATTACAATGGTATCGAAAGGTACTTGGGATCACTTGAAAGTAAACCTCTAATTGATCATTTGGAGGGGCCTTCAAGGGGATTGAGCTTGTTACTCTGCCCTTGCATGTACGTCTGATCTACAACTCTCCCCCTAGGTAAAATTGTTGTATTTGGTACACTTAGTGACTATAATCCTAGGGATCTACCAAAGGTGATGACAAAGGGAAGGTCCTGCTGTACCAGGAATAGATGTTGGCTAGACTCACTTGGACTCTCTAGAGGGTAATCTTTTCTCGAGATGGTTTATAACAGAGTTACTTGCACCAGACTATTTCATTAAGTAGGTTGTCAGGGTAACTGATTCCAAACAATCATTTTATATAAAAAATTTCACCTTGATCTCTTCGATGTTGGATTACATCATAAACTAGTAAATATTGATGTTTGTGAAGAGTACATTTGTATGGTTTGAACTCCTAAATTTTTAGTGCGTGTTACTTTTTGTGTTGTTTTTTACTTTTTAGAGACTTTAGGTGTAATTTAGATATTGTGCGATTAATAAATTGAAAAATTTTCATTGTGGCAGAACTACCAAGACAATCACATAGGATACACGGGGATCACTCTGAGTATACACCAAGTCAGTTAGAAAAGATTAAGGCAGAAAAGTCTAAATCATTTGAAACTGGAACTGCAGCAGAAACTGGAACTTCTATTATTTTAGATTTTGATGTAAGAGGAATTGAAGTCAATCAACCTATAACATCTACTATTTTAGGCCTTGAAGTGGCAAAAACTGAATCTGATCAAGCTCAGAATTTAATATCACACTCAGCAGCAACTGATTTACAAATTACTAATCTTGTTCAAACTAAATCTGATAATGGAGAATCTTCTTATAGAAACCAGATATTGACGGACTTGAGTCTAATATTTTAGAGCCTAAAATTCATACGTCTGCTACAATACATATTTTGGATCCTCCACTTTCACCATGTGTGAAACTTATCATTATTGATATTCTCCCTCCTGGTCTTATTAACATTGAAGAACTTACTTCGGATGAAGAAGAAGAACCTATAGTTTCTACCAGTGAGCTTGTAGATATCTCAGAACTTTTGTTTCGATCTCTTCATCCCAACCCTTGGTCTTTTACACCCTTGAACTTTTTAGGACAAGGGATTCCACGTTACACGACCCCTTATTATACCGTACCAGGTTTTGACTGGTCCATAATGATTCCTAGAAGTGCCATGTTAGATACATTCATGTATTCCACTTCTCCGGAGTCCACATTGTATGGTGGTTTTTTACCACTTGGATATCACTCTCTCACAGGAGCTTATTCAGGAGCTTCTTCCTCGAGCTGAGTCATATTCAAACATGTCAACTGGTGTAATTAACCCTACCAATGAAGGTTTAGCATGTGAACAAGTCATTAATATGATTTCTGGTAATGTTTGTAATCCACAAGCTAACCCAACAAGTGGTTATTATCTGCCTGGGGGGCAACCATCATATCTTCCTCCTAGAGGAGAGCCATTTTGTGAAACTTACCCTACAGCTGGGGGAAATCCCCCGTGAGAAACTACTTGAATTATGTTCAGATGCCTCAAACCAGTTTTGGTCAACCTATTATGCCTCAACCTTCCATTGGAATGCCTTACCTTGGACTGAATAAAATATGGAACCCTTCTCAATAGTCAATTCATGTTCTTCTCAATTGCCTTTGTATCAACCTAGCCAACCTCTTGGACAACATACACAACAACTACCTTTTCAAGGTATGTCTTTTCAAGTCCAACCAACCATCCAGGCTAACCCATCAACACTTTCCAAACAATTGCTTTAGCGGCCCACCCTGAGTACTCATCAAACCGTGGGGTAGTCTACTATGTCAACAATTGGTCAAAACCTAGGTTCAAGTTCACCTAAAACTCCCATTCCAGGAGTATCACAAATAATTGTCCCGCTTACATCATAGGTTACTATGAAACCACTTTTTCAGTCTTTACCTCAAGCATCCGATGTTCAATCCATTCCTATGATTCCATCAGCACCTCAAATACCTTTTGTTCAACCTAGCATCCCATATATGCAAGTACCTTTTCAAGGGATACCTTTCCAAGATTTACCCCGGAGTCAGTTTGTTCAAGGTACACCTTTTCAAAATCAATTTCTCCAAGGTCAACCCTTGAAAATTCAATCCTTTCAAGGATAGTTTCTTTAAGGTCAAATGGGTCAGAATCTCCCCTTCCAGAATCAATCGTACCTAGGTCATACGTTTCAACAACCTATTAAATCGCTATATGGTATGGCTCATCGAAGATACCCAGAAGGTATGAAAATTCCAAATGCTTAGGCTATCCTAGGATATCCTGGATATCCTCCTCCAAGTACGGGACTCACGCCTCAGGGCTATCAATATCCATCATAGGATCCTAATCGTTAGTTTCCCTTCATTGCAACTTTCAATTTTCCTGACCTCTCTCAATTAACTAGTGATCCACTTCTTTTTTTACTCTATTGGTCAGCTATTCCTACTAAGTTTCCTAGTGATATTCCGAAGTTCAAAGGTAAGTCGGGTGAAGATTCGTCCAACCATGTCATGACCTACCATCTTTGGTGCACATCCAACTCATTAAACGATGATTCTATTAGATTACAATTTTTTCAACGAACCTTAACCAGTTCGGAAACCAAATGGTATGTAGAATTGCCGCATGCTTCCTTCAACACATTTAATGCTCTTGCTACAACATTTTTGACCAATTTTTAGCTACCCATTCAGTATGACAATGGAACTAAACTTTTGACTTATTTGAAGTAGTCAACGTCAACCCATATCTTAGGTCACATTCATGAATGGAGATGAAGACGTCGCCTAGTTAAAGTTTACATTCCAGATTAGATTTTGGCCGAATGGTTCATAAAGTCACTTTTACCAGTAGTAACTAAAGATGTGGCCAAAGGGGGTGTTGTAACTGAAGAGAAGGTAATTTCCCATGCTCAATATCTCGATCTTGTTTATACTCAGTCTAGTATGTTGTATGAAAAGATCCCAGATCTATCACGATCTACTCCAAGTAATCCACCTCTTCAAGGATCACATGCCATAGATGGCATAATTGGTTCTATGAGCCAGAAATCTATGAACAAAAAGATAAATTCTAAGAATGTTTAGGTTTCGGCTCTATATGATTCACCTAACAAATATTCTTCTCCTGGAATTACTTCCGAAATCAACGCCATAGATTCATCTACTGGAAAGGGTAAGTCTTCTAAAAATAAGAAAAAGGAAAAAGGAAAAACTAAACAAGACAACCGCTCTAGAGAAATCAACCAAGAATGAACCATATGATGAAAAGAGAAAAACTCGTTATCATTTCTTGATTTGTGAGGAAGATCATCACACTAAGGAGTTCCCTCATCAGGCCGAAGTTTCCAAGTTCGTCAAAAGTTCACCCACACCAACTGTTTTGAAGGATGCTTTTCCTCCTCAAGATAGTAAAATGGTCTCTCATGACCAATCCTCCTCATCCCCATCAACAAATATCATGATGATGTCTTCCAAAGTTATGGTAGCAACAAGATCAAAATATTACATGTGAAAGAGTTCTATAAAAAATGGAGATGACTCCAGTTCACCTGGTCAAACTTCCACTTCTACTCCTCCTTCCTCTGAACCATTGCATATTGAAAAACCAAATCCTGATATGATAATTTGTCTGCCTTCTAAGGGTATGCTTCGCAAGTCAGCCTTTAATCCTCATTCGAGGGCTGCGCAAAATTATAACATCGTCAAAGATCTGGCTATGTCACCTTTGGCCATGCCTACCCTTGAAGTGCTTCAAACATGTCCAACACAAAGGAAAGTATTATTATCATCCATAGGAGTTTTATATCCTCAAGACTCCCATTTAATTGTTTTCAGTCTTGAGAATCATGTCCCACGTCTCCCACATTAACTGATTTTTCAGATACCAGTTCACGTCAAAACTCAACGATTTTTTCGAACAGTGATTGATGATGGAGTGTCGACATGTATTATGCCCATTTCCTGTTGGAAAGCCTTGGGTTCTCCAACAATAAATCAATCTCCCACAACTTTGAAAGCCTTTGATGGAAGAAGTTTTCATTCATATGGACTTTTAAATGATTTTCCAATAGAGTTAGAGGGAAAAATATTTGGAATAGACGTTGAGGTTGTTGATGCTCAACTTGACTATAACCTTTTTCTTGGTCGGAGTTGGACTTATTCCATGGCAATAGTAGTCTCGTCGTATTTTAGGATGATTATATTTCTTCACAAAGGAAGAATTTTGAAAGTGGATCAATTGTCCTACTATACCTCTGACCCTATTTCCATCAGCAATATCCCATTTTTTGGAAAATCCACCACTCCATATGAAGAAGTTGGTGCTTTCTTGCTCAAAGACTCATCTTTTATGGGAAATTCCACGTTCCCTCCACCCATTCTTCTTCATAATGGAGCACAGATCAACACAATTACATCAAGTACTTTCAAAATGGGAGATCCATATAAACTACAGTCAGAATCATAAATGATCTTATATGGCGATAAAATGCCTCATAGTCCTTTTGAGCTAGCCTATGAGGCCATTCAATCATTTTTCAACCCATCAACATTTTATGATGATCGAATGAATATGATCATCTATGAATATTCTCATTTGTCATGCTTGGAACCAATCTCTATGCCTAATACTTTTAACACATATTTTTTAACTGATGAAGGGATTATGGAAGTTATGACCTTGGATGAAATGCCATGGAATGATACTCATCATCGTTCAACTTTCTTACCATCCTTTAACAAAATCAAGAATAATTTCTCATCACTATTTTCATTTGAGACCCTTAGTGATCCTCAAAATCCAATATCTACCCTTTCTTCCATTTCTAAATAGAATTTAGGGAACATATTGACAACGGTACCTATCGATATCTCAGTGAAACCCAGAATAATTGAAAATGTTCATATAGGAAGCTCTTGTTTGTTACGCACAAAGCCCTATTTCAAGAATTTCATGACAAGTTTTCCTTGTTCTATGAAGAGATGACAGGAATCGACCCTAGCATTGTTGTACATGAAATAAAAACTTATTGGATGCTAAGCCAGTTAGACAACGATTACGTCCGATACATCGACGAAAAGCACTGCTATCAAAACTGAGGTTGAGAAACTGCTGAAAGCAAGATTCATTTACCCTATTCCTTTAACCGATTGGGTATCCAATGTTGTGCTCGTTAATAAAAAACAAGGAACTATTTGTGTGTCAATTACCGAGATATTAACAAAGCTTGTCCCAAGGACAATTATCCAACTCCGTATATCGACCAAATTGTCGATGACTATGCTAGGAATGAATTTGTTTACTTCATGGATGGATTTTCTGGCTACAATAAGATAAACATAGTCCCTGTCGATCAGTGTAAAACCACATTTATATGCCCATGGGGAACTTTTGCTTATCACAAACTCCCATTTGGCCAAAAAAAAGTTGGCACAACTTTTCAACAAGCAATGTCTTATGCATTCCAAGATATCAAGCATATTGTTTAGCCTTATTTAGATGACCTATCGGCTCATTCCATGAAACAGCAGGATCACTGATTGCACTTAAAAGAAATTTTCATTAGGTGTAGGCATTACAATATTCTCTTGAATCTACACAGATGTGTTTTTTGTGTGCAATCTAGTCAACTTCTAGGTTTCATCATTTCAAGGGAAGGCATTCGTGTCAATCCCCTCAAGGTAGAGGCAATTTTGAATTTTCCTGCTCCTTCTAGCCTTAATCAACTCCAAAGTTTGCAAGGAATGAAAACTTTTTGCGTAGATTGATCCAGATCTTGGGGGGAGATCCCCATGATCTAAAAGATTGAAATGGATCTTGGGGGGGAGGCCCCCAATATCTGAAAAATTGAATTGCCAGAAGAAAAAGAGGAGAATGGCCAATAAACAAAACCACAAAGAAACTTTTTATTAAAACCGATAATAACTATAAAGGTTACATTGTGGCGAACCATCTGTCCTTTTACAAAATGTGACTTGTTACTTATAGTATTTTTCAGTTACAATACCATGGGTCAATTCCATGGGTGAATGAATGCCATGGGTGGATGTCACAATACCACGAGTCAATTCCATAAGTGAATGAATACCATGGGTGGATGTCACAATACCACGGGACAATTCCATGGGTGAATGAATACCATGGGTGGATGTCACAATACCATGGGTCAATTCCATGGGCAAATGAATACCATGGGTTGATGTCACAATACCATGGGCAAATACCATGGGTGAATGAAAACCATGGGTGGATGTCACTTACAATACCATGGGTGGATAAATACCATGAGTGGATGCCACTTACAATACCATGGGTAAATTCCATGGGTGGATGAATACTATGGGTTGATGCCATTTTCCATTTGGATCATTCCTCCCTCCTTAAGAAGAAATGGTCCCCATTGCGTGAAGTTCCCTTCTGCGAAGCCTTTGTTGAATATGAAGAGCCACTGAAGAGAAGGTTTTCACGTGGTTAACCCGTAACCTTGATGAATGAAGATCTGAGGAAAGGGATACCCTGTAATGCTTGTGACCAATTGTGATACCTACAGTGTGTGGCCTAGAAAATGGACTTTGATGAAGTGTGGGTTTGTGGATGACCCATAACCATGATGAACGAAGATCTGAGGATAAAGATACCCTGTAATGGTTGTGACCAACTGTGATACTAACAGTGTGCGGCCTAGTAGATGGACTTCGATGAAGTGTGGGTTTGTGGATGACCCATAACCATGAAAAACAAAGATTCGAGGATAGAGATACCCTGTAATGCTTGTGACCACCTATGATACTAACAGTGTGTGGCCTAACAAATGGACTTCGATGACAAGGATTTTGTGTAGTTGACCCATAACCATGATGTTGGTTGTTGATGAAGTAGCAGGTGCCTACATAGCCTGGGGTGGGAGGGAACATCTCCAAATAACCCAAGCCGAATGCTGCTATGTTGAAACTAATGAATGTGAAGCAAGTGACTACTAAAGTGGGGTGGTAAGGCACGTCTCCAATGAGAACCCACTCCGAATGTTGCTGCAGAATTAAAATTGACATAACTCAGTCAATATAACTCATAATATTTATTATAACTTGTTTTTGGAAGTATAAGGACCATTTTTCATCTCCCATGTTTTGGAAATCCTTATCTGGACACCCTAGAATCTCTGATTCGCGTTGCAATTTTTTCCGCCGTCACAAAAGTTTTGAAAAAATAGTTGATTTTAAATGAGCGATATCTCCCACATCCGAACTTCGATTAGACCCATTTTTTTTTTAAATTGGGTGATTTTTCAAGACGAGCTCATATCTACAATCAATTTTCTAAAATTCTGTACAAAAACTTCAAAGAATGATAGGAGAGTTTCCGTCCACTAGTTGTTGTCAGAAAAAAATTCTACAACATAGCTGATTTTAAATTAGTGATATCTCCCTCATCCAAACTCCGATTTTGACCATTTGTTTTTTGAATTTTGGTATCTTTTCACAAGGAATCTAGACATGTTATTTGTTTTTGTAAATATTGTACCAAATGTTTCATATCTTATCTGAAAACTGGCCGCCCAAAAACAAATCCTGCAAAAAAAACGAAAAAAGAAAAATTCTTGCTGCTTGGCCCAAGAAAGTGCTTTGTGGAGGTTGTAGTGCATGCTTGAGTTTGTTAAATATTGCTGCAAAATTTTGAAACTGAAATATGCATGAAACTCTCATTCTCATGGAATCGTAACTTGCTATGATACCACTAATCCAGAATCTAAAATATTGAAATGGATCTTAGGGGGAGGCCCCCAAGATTTGCAAAATTGAATTGCTAGAAGAAAAAGATGAGAATGCCCAATAAAAAAATGACAAAGAAACTTTTTATTAAAACCGATAATAACTATAAAGGCTACATTTTGGTGGACCATCTGTCGTTTTACAAAATGTGACCTGTTACTTATAGTATTTTTCAGTTACAATACCACAGGTCAATTCCATGGGTGAATGAATACCATGGGTGGATGTCACAATACCACGGGTCAATTCCATGGGTGAATGAATACCATGGGCAGATGTCACTTACAATACCATAGGTGGATAAATACCATGAGTGGATGCCACTTACAATACCATGGGAAAATTCCATGGGTGGATGAATACCATGAGTTGATGCCAATTTCCATTTGGATCATAGATTCATCCACAATTATGCTGAACTAACATAGGGTTTTACTCAACTCTTGAAAAAGGGTATTCCATTTTCTGGGATGAGCTTGCTGATAAAGCTTTCGATGCATTAAAGCATGCACTGACTAATGCATTCTTACTGCATCCACCCGATTATCATTGAGACTACTTTTTGTGGTTAATTGCATCTGATGCCACCATTGGCATGGTGTTAGTCCAAGAAGATGATTCTGGCAGTGAACATGTGGTTTATTATTTGAGTAGGAGTCTCACTAAAACTAAGATTAAATACGCACATGTGGAGAAGCTAGCCTTGGCAGTTGTGCAAGTTTTTCAACAATTTCCTCACTATATACTTCTTCGAAAAACGACTATCATTTCAGATTGCAACCCTATGATGTACATTCTCACGGAACAACTGTTAGGGGGAAAATACTCGAAGTGGATAGTCATTCTAGAAGAGTTTTATTTGGAATTTGAAAAATACAAATCAAAGAAATCCTTGATTTTCGCTGAACTATTGCGTGACTTTCCCCATACTGATATAGAAACTGTAGCAGAAGATTCTTTTGCTAATGAATCTCTCTTTCTTATTATTACATTAGATCCATGTTATGGAGACATCATTGTATATCTCCAAACACAACATTTTAGGCCTGATTTATCCACAATTGATCATCGGCGAATCTAATACCAATCCCAACAAAACAATATTATTAGCGACACTCTTTATTGTTGTGGTGCCGATTTTGTATTCCAATGTTGTTTAAATTTTCAAGAAACCGAAAAAAATTAAATGACTACCACTTTGGAGCATGTGGTGGCCACTTGTCTAGGTATGCTACTACCCAAAAGATATTACATGCGGGCTATTTTTGGTCGTCAATGTTTAAGGACTGCATCACTACAGTCTGCAAATGCCATAATTACCAAATTTATGATAGCAAAAACCTAGCATCTCTTGCTCCTCTTCACCCAATCGTAGTAGTCAGTCCTTTTGCCCAATGAGGCATCAACATTTTCACTTGTAACCCTCACTCAATCGGGGTCATGGATACATCATCCTTACAATCAATTACTTTACAAAATGGGCCGAGGCAATGCCTACATATAGAGACAATGATGAAACTGCAACTATTTTCATTTTCAATCATGTGATTGCACAGTTTGACGTCACACAAGCTATTGTTACAGACCACGATAGTCATTTTAATAACTTTATGATGGTTGAACTATCCGCACGTCTCGACCTGTGCCATGATAGCTATACTCCGTATTATCCACAAGATAATGGTCAGGTCGAAGCTGTTAATAAAGTTTTAACCAGTATGATTAAACGGATACTTGGTATGCATAAAGGAAACTAGCACTCTATGCTCTTTTTAGCACTGTGGACTTACCTCATCACTGTAAAAACATCGATTGATTTGACCCCTTTCCAACTCGTTTATTGTTTGGAAGTCATATTACCTATTGAATGTGAAATTCCATCTCTTAAATTAGCTATCGAATTGTTACCTGCCACCTTTGCAGATGAAGAATTCTTTCTACATTTAGCTCATCTAGATGAAAATCATCATAATTCCATACTAGCTAGCGAAGCTCACCAGAAATGTGTCAAAGCCCAGTATGATCAAAACATTAATCCTCGTATATATATAGAAGGTGACCTAGTCTTGCTCTATGATCAAGCTCATGATAAGCTAGGTGCAGGGAAATTCGAGCCCATGTGGCATGACCCTTACATCATAAAGCGCATATTAGCTAAAGGTGCCTATGAGCTGGTTGATTACAATGGGAAATCCCAGAAGTGGTCTTTACCTAAAGAAATATTTTGCATAAAATTTTTGTGAAGATTGTACATTATTTACTATTTTTAGGTATGTGTGATAAGTAGTGTTTTTTACATTTTTACTACTTCTCCTACTTTCTCAATTTTACACTTGATTTGTAGATGTCGACATTTTCTATGACTTACATTGGCTTTATTGATGGTGCTAGTCATATTAATCGGAATTTATCTTATGCATCCTGGGTTATCTATTCATCCAGTGATGAGCTAGTCTTTAGTCAAAAAATATGTCTTGGTCAAACAATGAATCTGTTGTTTCGTTCATAATTTCTTTTGTTGAATTAAGAATTGAAGACTATTGTGGTGAGTTCGGATTGAAAATTTACTCCCAAGCAAGTATTGGAACCACTTTGTTAAAGCATGTATGATGTCAGGCATCTCCTTTTGGTATGTTGATTTCAAATATTCTCATTTATTAAGTTTCCTTCTTTCAAATGTTATCAGGTGGTTATCCCGCATTAATATGGCTCCAATTCAAAATCCCGAAACATCAAATTCGGCTATAAATGGTTTGGAGGAGTTAGAATTCACTATCACTGTTGTGGTTGACATTACTTCCTTTAGATTCTTGAAACACTTGTTTTCTTGGTCATTCCACTCAAAATCATTTTTCTTTAACAAATTGGTCAGGGGAGCTATCAAATGTTGTTGGCTGGATAAATCGATCTTACGGACAAGGCCGATCTCTCTAGTATCAGAAAATAGTCTAACAACAAGCAGACAAACAAATCTATCTTTCTCTAAACATATGCGATTCATAAACAAAAACTATAGAGGTGTTAAGACCCTACCTTAAGTCCAACGCTATTTTGTAGCAGCCATCCTTCAACTGTCCAAAAGAGTTTCCTTTTGAGAACTTGTAATCACAAACAAGCAAACTTCAAATAGCACCTACATAGCTAATATCATGAATCATGTCCATTATGGTGATCAAGGAATCCATAAAATAAACCATAAAACAACAGCTTATTGAGAAAAACAAACTTATTTGTATTAACTTTGAAGTAGAAGAACCTTACAACCTTTTTAGCCTTGATGTTGAACAAGCTCTTCCTGGGGTCTAAAACAGGAATTTCCTTTACTTTGACAAACCTTTCACTCTTCCAAATGAGATCTTAGAGGTATGTACTCTCTCCTCATAAAAGCTCAACTAAAAAGACTAAGTTCTAGCAACATTTCACCTCAAAAATATTCAGCTTTCAACCTCCCAAGTAACCAGCCCAATGCTTCATTTTATAGTGCAGAGGAGGAGGTTACAAGTCTACCTATGAAGGGATAGAGTCCTCCTTCAAAGGGATAAGCTCCTCACATCAAGGGGTTAGCTCCTTAAGGTATGGGATGCATGAACCTTAAGGGAGCGAACTTGCAACCTCAAGATTCCTTCCAGAAGCTTAAAGAAATGACTGAAAGTTAGTTTTTTAGAATATACTTGTGCCTTTTTAAATTTTACAGGGGTCCGCACCCATAACATAGAGACAGAGCAGTCAGGTGCATAGGAACCATGACCATTAGGTGCGGGACAACAGGTAATGCAAAGAGAAAGTGCGGAACCAGAGTTTTAGAGACTTTTGAGGGCTTTCTCTTATTTTCAAGGCTTGATATGAGGAACTGAGGCTTAAGACTTGCAAAGGAGGAAAGTATGAGTGGTAATGGACTCAAACAGATTGCAAAATGTCAAGGTGACATTTTTTTGTGCAACAGATTGCCCCCTAAAGTGTGAAGTCTGTAATAGATGAAGATAGAGTTTGTCATCTATGAAGAGTGAAGTACTTTATCTTTTCAAGGATCATCCTGTGGACACCCCAGTCAGAACCTGTAAAAACATTCAATGCAAGATATATATATGTGAACATATCATCACGTAGGTAGGCATTCCCATACTCAGATCAAAACTGACTAGAAAACTGACTAAACTGTTCTGATACAAGAATAATTTTGTAATACATCAAGAGTATAGACATATGTAGACACAGTATGGGCGCAACCATCTATTTATGAATAGTCCACTGCACAATGAATAACAAAATTCTTCGCAGCCTGGATGGTAGAAACTAGATCCAGGGTCTTGATTTCTGCTTCCTGAACTAGTACGATTCTATCCATGTGAATAAATGTGTCGAAGTCAAACATGGTAGAAACCACTTGATTACCAGTCAATGATGTGAACTGTTAACAAGTGTGAGAGAAACCACCAGTAATGTCAATGGCTCTCAAAGTATTCAGTACAATCCATGAAATGTGAATAATTGAGCTGATGTCGAACATGCCATAGAATCCTTTGATCGATGATCAATGATGCAACCTATTGTTGAAGGCGAGAAACCTGACATTAGGGCATGCAGATTTCAAGGTACTGACGATTTCTAGATCATCTTTCTAGATAATGAGCTGAAATCGATAGAAGGCGATCTATCGTAGGCAAGCCCACAACATGAAATCATATATCAAGTTTTGAAGAAATATATTGGCAAGGACTGACTCAGGGATGGTCAAAATGGATGAAAGATATTTTGCAGATGAATGGTTTAATTTGAACTAACCTCTTGAACACATAATGACATTGCAGATGGTTTGGTGAGAATTGACCCAAAGCTAATACCTAGAAACTAGTTGAAGACTTTCAATATGGTTTGATTAACTGTTAGGCAAAAGATTTCCCAACCCAAGTAAACCAAAAGTGTCGTGTTCAAGAGTGGTTAGCTGCTTTTCTAAAATACAAAGTGTAACAAATAGGTTCATTTTTCTCTCTTTCCCCCCACCATTTCTGGCAAGTACCTCTTTATTTTTTGACAAGCTTGAGGAGGATAACATTTGCTTGTTTATAAGCTCATCCTTTGGATGAGTCCAACTTAGTTTAAAATTCGAACCCTAAGAAGGAGTGGTTCGTTCCTGTTTAAATTGAACAGGTCGTTTACTGTTAAATTTTAACGAGTCCAGTATAGGAAAAACTCAGTGTTTTTCAATTTTAGGGAGTCAAAAGAAAAACTAAAGAAAACCCCATGGGGGTCCTTTTTTGTAAATTTGTGTCCCTCAAGCCTGAAAAAGTATAAAACAATACTTGAGAGAACCGCTTGACCATTACGATCAAGGAGTAATTTTCATAATTAGTGGCTTCGATCTGAAAAAGTAAAAAAGCGATCGAAAACACGTCGTTTTATAACCAATATCGAACTTGAAATGACAAAAGTTCAATGATCTTTTCATGTTTATATGGTCAGAAAAGAGCTGTAAGTGGACCGCCCTTTTAATTCCGTTTAACGAGTTAAAAAGGGAAAAATCTCGGCAATTTTTTCATATTTTACAAGTCAAAAAAGAGCTTAAAGAGGACTCCAATGTGTTGCTTTTTCGTAAATTTTTGAAAGTGTTCGAAAAAGTGATAAAGTTACTTTTTGTTGAAAAATGATTAATTTTTCCCGAAAAATCCAATATTCTGCACAAAAACTCAAAACATTACTCATACCTGTTTAAGATAAATAAAAATGTATCAAAAAGTTACCTTTTTAAAGTGAAAAATAAATAAATTAAAAATTCATTTATTCAAAAAATATTATAAAAAGGGGCGTTTGTAAATTCATTTTTACCATTTGATTTCAGTGTGAGAAGTGAGAGCTTTTGGGTAAGAAACTTCCTGTGAAGATTGCGGAAAATCCATCTGTTGGAATCGAAAACCGTTAGCTCCAGGTAATCCACATCATCCTTATCTTGCATTTCAACCATTTGCATTTCATTTTTAGGCTTTAATTTGATTTTTGGAGGAGAAATTGGTTTAGGAAATTGCTTGCGGGGGTTCGCAGTTGCAACACGTGGCCCCTGCAGACCCCGAATTTTTTATACAAAGAAAAAAGTCATGGGTCTGCACCTATTACTTACGACGCATGTGGACCTACGCACTATCTATAACCAGTGGGTGCGGACCCCACGGAATGGATTTTAAAAATTCAAATTTCTCTATTTCCGCCCAAAAATTTTCGAACTAAATTGTTCTAATATGTCTTTTTTGCATTATAGGACACTCAAAATGCTTATTTGGTAGGAACACGAGCATGAGGATGTGGATCTTGCCACAATAAATCATCCCCCCACATTGGATACATTGAGAGCATGCAGACTGTTCAAGTTCTGGGCCATACCAGGCATGAGGGCCCAAGTAGACTTTTTGCAATGGCTGGTAGACAGGTGGAACATACAAGACCAGTGTTTCGTGATTGGTGGCCACTGGCTCAAAATTGAGCTAGAGGACATATATTTTTGACTGGTTTGCCCAAGAGAGGTGAACGATTTTCTCTTTTCGGGACTAGGCCAGGTGGCCAGTCTATCGCTAGTCTCCGATTGGAGTTTTACAATGATCAAACAAAGGACAAACAAATCGATATTAAAACTATCAACCGTCCTGAACTCAAGGTTATTGCATTCACTGTCACTAGACTATGCGGAAGTGCAGCATTGCATGTAGCTACTGGATCCCAGATGCAGATGGTTGTAGACTGTTATCGAGGTACCATATTCAACTGGTCCGAGGCAGTGTTGGCAAATGTAAAAAGCCAACTAACCAGAGCAAATAACGGACAACTGAAATTATTTGGATACGGTTTCCTTGTCGTGAGCTTTGGTCTAGAGAGGGTCCCTATACTGTTCCCACAACAACTTTCTGTTCAGGCTGGTCTTCCTCGAAAGCCTAGGATAATGTGTTGGGTTGCTTTGATGGCTTGTCACCCTGAGGAGGGTTCAGAGGTTGTTCAATTTCTGCCTGAGTATTTTCGTTGGTTGAGGAACCAATTTTTTGTGATTTATGATTTTCCATATGCCGGGATGGATTATCGTGGTGACCCAAACATGATTCTTCCACCAGGAGAGTAGTGGGATGATTCAGGTAAAATCATTTTCAACACTTTCTAAGTTTTAACTAATTTTTTGTTTTTTAAATCGTCCAAAACTGACAATAAAAAGTTTTAAATGCAGATGTGGGTCCATGATGACCAGCCGCTCTCTAGCCTTATGAGAGGAGACACCCAGCTGCAGCAGTACCATCCCCACAGGACCAATCTACAAAGATCCTGACCGATTTGGAGAATCATCTAGAGTGTTTGACAACAGATATTCTAGAGACTGGCATAGATGATATCCCACTTAGGTTACAATGATATGTGATTGGGGTCCCAGGACCTTTTAGGAGGTTCCTTTTTAGGGTAGCCTGAGCAGTGGTTTCTTATCGTGATCATCACCAGGGATAGGATGATCGCTTTTGTAGTCTCACACGACATTTTGTCCTTTTGTACTATCATTTTGCTGTTCATAAGGTGCTTTTCAACCTATGATCGAAGACGATGTATATTTTGACACACTTCTTCTATGCTATGATATATCATTATTATCGACTATCTTGTGTAACATGTTATTGAATGTTTTTAAATTTACTATTTTGATTATTGCAAATGTCTATTTATCATACGAGAAGAAACTGCATCTGCTAATGTATTTAAATGTCTTGGAATATTCTGATATTCAATGTAATAAAATTCACGTTCCAAGAGACGAACTCTAAAAAATAATCTTAATAACACTGGATTTCTAATGGCATAAACCCTGTTACGCTATAATACAACGAGTTCAGAATCTAACCTAATAATCAAACTTCGAATCCCAAATGAGATGGATTCAAATAATAACTCAATCACTGCACTATACTCTGCAACGTTATTCGTTGTTTGACTGAGGCTTACCCCATGCATAAATACTAACTCATCAGAGGGTGAATATATAACCCAAGTTGCAGAAGAAATATTCAGTGTACTACGACAAGCACCATCAACAAAACCAATGTATGTTTGAAGAGACGTCAACATCCAAAATATCAAGAGTAAAATCAAGATAAGTAGGAATAATGATAAAAGCACTCTCTAAACTAGGCATGCTTTTCTAATCTAAAAAACACCAACTATAAAGAAACTAATCTAACAAAAATCTCCACACCGAAATTTAAGCATAATACCTCTTCAGATAAAGCCCATTTCTGAGCTTAACCAAAGAGACACCGTCAAAATCTACCAATTCATAGGCCCCTTTTGCTAGCTTTCGCTTAACAATATAAGGACCATGCCACATAGGTACAAATTTTCCAGCCCCTAGCTTATCGTTTGCTTAATCATATAGTAAAACTAGGTATCCTTTCGAAACATTACGAGCTGTAACATTTCAGTCGTACTGAGATTTTATTCATTTCGCGTGAGTCTTGATTGCTAATGCAATATTGCGTTGATTCTCATCTAGCTAAGCGAAGTACAAAAAACATTTCTCCTCTTCAGAAGTGGCTAGGAGTAATTCTATGGCTAATTGTAATGACAAAATTTTGCATTCAATAGGTAGCACTGCTTCCAAACTGTAAACCGGTTGAAAAGGAGAAACTAGTTGATGTTTTCACTAAGGTTTGATATGCCCAAAGTGCTGAAAATAACATAGTATGCCAATTCGACTTATGAATACCAATGATTCGTTGGATCATAGTGACTAAAAATTTATTGATAGCTTCAACCAGACCATTAGCCTGTGGGTAATACAGAGTAGAACTATCGTGATGCAGACCAAGTTGATCTGTCAGTTCGGTCATCATGATGTTTCGAAAGTGACTTCCATGATCAGTAATACTAGCTTGAGGAACATCGAATCTAGCAATTATATGATTGAATATGAAAGTTGCAGCAGTTTTGACATCTACCAAAAATGTAGGCATCACCTCGACCCACTTAGTAAAATAATCTACTGCTAGGATGATATACACATGCCCCCTGGTCGAGTGAGGGTTACATGTAATAAAGTCAATACCCCATTTTGCGAAAGGACTGACAATAATTATAGGGTGGAGAGGAGCGGGTGGAGCACACATCTTACGATCAAAAATTTGACAATTGTGGCATTTCTGGATTGCATAAATACAATCTTTGAATAAGGATGGCCAGAAATAACCAGTGTGCAATATCTTTTGGGTTGTGGCATACTCAGACATATGACTGCCACATGCTCCAGAGTGATAGTCATTGAGAACCTTTTCATCTTCTTCATGAGTTAGACAACGTCGAAAAATAGAATCCGCCCCACGACGATAGAGTGTATCACCAATAATATTGTATTGTTGGGATCAGAAACGTATTTTCCGTCGCTGAGATCGTGAGATTTTAGGCCGAAAATATTGGGTTTAGAGATAAACAATAATATCTCCATACCATGAATCAAGAGTCCTGATAAGAAATAAGGATTCGTTGGCAATGGGCTCTTCTGCCACAATTTCAGTATCAGTATGCGGGAAATCACACATCAGTTCGGCAAAAACCAAAGATTTCTTTGCCTTGGATTTTTCATATTCCAAGTCATATTCCTGTAGGATAACTATCCATTTGGAATACTTGCCCCCTAGCAATTGATTGGTCAAGATATACATCATAGGGTTACAATCAGAAATTACCGTGGTTTTGCGTAATAAGATGTAGTGATGAAATCTTTGGAGAGCTTGAATAACTGCCAAGGCCAATTTCTCCACATGTGAATATTTAAGCTCAGTTGGATTTAGAGTTCTACTAAGATAGTAAATCACATGTTCATTGTTGAATTCATCTTCCTAAACTAAAACCATCCCAATGGTGGAACGAGAAGCGTCGAGGTACAAAAAGTAATCCTAGTTGTAATTGGGAGGATGTAGTAACGGTGCATGGGTTAACGTGTGTTTAAGTGCATCAAAAGATTTGTTAGCTATCTCATCCCAAAAGAATGGAGTATTCTGTTTCAACAACCTGGTAAAACCTTTTGTTATCTCGGTGTAGTTAGGAATGAAACGACGTAAAAAGTTTTCTTTCCCTTGCAAACTTTGGAGTTGGCGAAGAGTCGAAGGAGGAGGTAATTTGATGATAGCTTCAACCTTCGAGAGATCGACATGAATGCCAGCTTTTGAAATGAAAAATCCCAGTAAACGACCTGTTTATACACAGAATACACATTTGTGTGGATTCAGCCTAATTTGATATTGCCTACATCTCATAAAGATAGCTCGTAAATGAGTGAGATGACCAGCTCTATGTAATGAATGGGCAGGTAAATCATCGAGATAAGGTTGCACAATGTGCTTGATATCATGAAATGTGTAAGACATAGCCCTTTCAAAAGTTGCTCTAGCGTTCTTCACTCCAAAAGGTAATTTTCAATAAGCAAATGTCCCCCATGGACAAATGAAAGTCGTTTTAGGTTGATTAGCAGGGAGTATGTTGTTTTGATTGTAATTGGAAAAACCATCCATAAAGGAGAACATTTCACTGCTGGCACAATCATCAATAATTTGATTGATATAGGGGGTTGGATAATTTTCTTTAGGACAAGCTCGATTAATATCCCTATAATCGATACATATTCTTATCGTTCCTTGCTTTTTGTTATCAGGAACAATATTCGATACCCATTATGTTAAAGGAATTGGATAAATGAAACCCGCATGAAGTAATTTCTCAACTTCAGCTTTAATAGCAGCAAATTGTCTCGGATGTATTTGACGCAAATGTTGCCAGACAGGTTTAGCATTCGGGTAAGTTTTAATTTCATGGACAACAATTGATGGATTGGTTCCTGGTATTTCTTCATATGACCAGGCAAACACGTCGTGGAATTCTTGAAATAAGGCTTTATAAGTTTGGATTTCATCATTCGTACAGGAAGCACCTATATGAATGTTTTAAATAATTCTGGATTTAACTGAAATGTCAATAGAAACTGTTCAAGAGATATTTCCCAAATTTAACTCAGAATCAGGATGTTGCAATGGATTCTGTGGTTTTTTGACATAGTTGTTATAGACATATTTGGGCACTGCAACCCGAATCACATATGTCCATAAACCAAGGGCTTCCGAGTCCCTAAAAGTGTTGTTTCATGCCCTAAAGGAACAAGGTCAGCTGATTACATTATCTCCCAGAAGTTCTCCAAAGAAAACTGCTCAGAACTGGTCAAAACTGGACCATACAGATTGCTCAGTGCTAAGGGTGCGATATATCTCACCTGCTTAGTGCAAACAGTGCCATGCATACTAGAAAGCCCTTCTGTAGGGTGCGATGGGCAACAGTAGACAAATGGAAGAGACAATTTGCAAGGTGGATGATCATGGAATCTTCCAGAAACTTCTCCTGTGACACTTGCCTCTTTGAATTCTCCTAGGGATGAGTAAGAGATCATCAATCTTCAAGTGGAATTAAGAACTATCAAAGAGATGACACTAATGAAAATCCCAGAAGCTGACTCACCCCCCTGCAATCATCTATATATGGATCTCTCATCCCAGAGATCCAGAGGCTGGAATCTTGTATCTTGTAAGAATGTGTTATTGGTTTCCTGGTGGAATATCATAATGTTGGGTGATCTAAGCTTTTCATGAGGTGAAGAAGGGATTTCATGCTGGGAGGATGATGCTAGGTCAGATCGCTGGATTGTAATCCTCTCTTCTAATCTTTATATCAATAAAGCTATTCAAGTTTTCCTCCACATTCTTGTATGATTGATAATATATGCATTTGTGTGGTCAATATATATCTGGTCCTATATTGTTTA
>APFE031688003.1:27359-55580 GCA_000404065.3 Pinus taeda | reverse complement strand
ATGGATAGTTACTTGATGAAGCTGGGCTTCACTCGAAGCAATGCTGATCCAAACCTTTACTTTAAGGTTGTGGAAGGAAAGCCTCTCATTCTAGTGCTGTATGTGGACGACCTCCTCCTGACAGGTGATGACCCTCTCATTCATCAATGTAAGAGGGAGCTTGCTGCTGAGTTCGAGATGAAAGACCTAGGACTGATGCACTATTTCCTAGGCCTGGAGGTCTGGCAGAGACTTGGAGAGATTTTCCTTTCTCAAGGAAAATATATTGTGAAGCTTCTGGAAAGATTTGGGATGGTGGACTGTAAGTCCGTGTCGACACCAATGGAACTCAACCTTAAGAAGTTGAGTGGCAGCGCTGCAGGGCCTATCATGGCCAATCCTACTGAGTATCGTCAACTCATAGGAGCTTTGATGTTCTTAGTGAACACCCGTCCGGACATATGTTTTGCAGTGAATACTTTGAGTCAACAGATGGTTGAGCCTCATCATTTTCACTGGGTTGGTGCCAAGAATCTTTTGAGATATCTTTGGGGCACGATAAACCATGGGCTGAGATACACTGCCGGGAGTGTGATACTCCGTGGATATACTGATGCCGATTGGGCTCGCAGTGTGGTGGATCGTAAGGGCACATCTTGGACATGTGCTAGATACCACTGTGATACTCTGTGATAATCAGAGTGGGATTCGTATGACTGAGAATCATGTGTTCCACGACCGATCCAAGCATATTGATATCAGGTACCACTTTATCCGGGATATGGTACAACGAGGCGCCGTAAGGCTCGATCATATAGGAACTGATGAGCAGGTCGCGGATATTCTCACTAAGCCCCTGGGGAAAGTCAAGTTCCTAACCTTTCGTGAGAGTCTTGGTGTCGTGGAAAGACCCTATGATGTGGGTCCTATTGGACGATGAGCTCTGGGAGCTCTGGGGGGCTTTGGGGATAGCTTCTCGGAGCTATAAGCACTCATAATGCTTCTGCCCCACCCTTGTGATTATTGAGCTGGTTCGCCACTCATTTATCTGTGCCCCGTATGCATCCTACCCATTGAGTTCAGGGCTCATGGGAAGTACCTCTCATTTGGCCAATGAGGTGTGGAAAAGCTAGAGACTATTAGCAAGACTGATGGACGCATCAGAGATTGCCGTACTCTCTATCTAGGATGGCATGGTCCAACCACTTGATCTGGGATCAAGATTTGTGAGGTCTGGGACCTATGGACTGATTATGTCAGTAGGGGGATGATGTCTTTGTGACTGACCCACTTCTGTTCTGAAATAAAGAAGCCAGTAAAGCAAGTTTCGGCGGGATGACGCACGATGTTGATTGCACTAATAGATGGAGTTCTCCCTAGTTGAGAGGGAGTGTTAAATTTGGACAACTAGGTCCAAACTCCATGTTCTGATGCTTAGATTAAGAGGCTAATATTTTTGTTGGATTCCTCTTTCTGAGAGGTGTAAAATCCATATAAAAATAGTCTTAATCCGATGAGCAGGACTTATATTTTGAATTTATTATTCTTAATAAATTATATGTGCAAGGTCAGCCAGTTTTGTCATGTAGGCTCACATGCCCAACAGATGTGTCACACACCTTCATTGATGGATATAAATACAGGAAAAGTTGGAGAGAATTTCATCACAACACAACTCACATCTTCCTCTCTCATCCTAAGAGTACGAGCTACCTGGAGGACGGATTTCAGCCACACGTGGGAAGGACGAAGAGGACAGACCGTACGGCTGAGCTGTAGTACGATTTTCTGCTGCTAGGGTTTCGCAGAAGTTTGACCAGCGTTGACTTTGTTCAACGCTTGGTCCAATCAAGCTGAAAATTTGTGGAAGGTTCGATTTTTGAAGGCCGTACTACCTGGCACAAAAATCAAGGTCAAAGGGTTGACTGTTTTGCTGCTGCGTTGACTTTTAGCTTGTTGCCCCTGCGTTGACTTTTCAGGACAGCGTTGACTTTTGTAGAATTGACTTGGGTTGACTCATCTACTGGTTGGAGGGTTGTTGTGACACATGCTGGGCTGGCTGACCAAAGGAGACTTTGCTGGTTGAAGCATCCTGTTGACCGCCGAAACGAACACACACATTTTTCCTGTTTCTAATTTGTCTTCTGTAAGATCTGCTTATATGTTCTATCTGCATTTTGCTTAACTACTTGTATGATTGCTGTGAGAAAAGTGAAATTGCTCTTAGCATAGAACATCTACAAAACTTTACACATCTTCAGGGCTTATTTTTCATGATTGATGTTGCTATAATATTAGCCCAAGGCAGGGCAGGTATGTGTGTGATTAATTCATCTCTATCTATATTTGTTACTTAAGCAAAGAAATGGAAAAGTTATATTGAAGTTCACATCTTTAGGGCTTATTGTTCATGATTGTTGGTTCTATAATATTAGCCAAGGGAGGACAGGTATGTGTGTGGTTAATTCATCGCTCTGTATATTTGTTACTTAAGCTCTCCTGGTTTATTTGTAAGCTTATATATAATATTACAATTTGTACCGAGTGACTGCAATTGTTGTGTTTGACAGAGTAAAGTGTAGAAGATAGGGCAGGTATTGTTTATGATTGTTGTTGCTAAAATATTAGCTCAGGGAGGACAGGTATGTGTGTGGTTAATTCATCTCTCTGTATATTTGTAATATTAGCTAAGGGAGGATAGGTATGTGTGTGGTTAATTCATCGCTTTTTGTATTTGTTACTTAAGCTCTCTTGGTTTATTTGTAAGCTTATATATAATATTACAATTTGCACCAAGTGAGTACATTTGTTGTGTTTTACAGAGTAAAGTGGAGAAGATAGGACAAGTATGTGTGTTGTTAATTCATCGCTCTGTATATTTATTACTTAAGCTCTCCTGGTTTATTTGTAAGCTTATATATAATATTACAATGTGTAGTGAGTGACTACAATTGTGGTGTTTGACAGAGTAAACTGGAGAAGATATCTTAGGAAATGTAGATGCAGTGGAGTGGATGGGTGAGTCGTGTTCTTTTCCAACAAAATAGTGTTATTATTATAATTAGCTTGTTTGAATTTTTATCCTTCTAACATAATTCTCGAGTAGTACTACTCAATTAGTGGTTTGACATTTACATCAAATGGTATGCTTAGATTTATATGCTTTGCATTTCCTATTATGAATAAATATTGGTTTTGAAATATTCTTACCATTACTAATTGTGTGTATTTTAAGCTTATTCAGCCCGCTTTATTTACTTTTAGCGGAGGGGAGCAACACATTGGTGGATAGGAGATGTGCAGAGGGGATGTTCGCACTCCTTTCTTTGTTCTTGTGTACATGTTTTGTTTTGTTGAGTTTGAGCATGGCCATGCTTTGTGTTCTAGTCGTTTTCCTTTTTTTTTTAATTTTTTTCCCTTATTTTTTGTAGTTTGGTCTTGGTTTCATTTGTTGGGTATGTTGTACTTGTTGTCCTTTGTTTTTCTTTTTCTTTTCATGTTTTTTGTCTCTATTTCTTGGTTTTGTTTCTTGGGTGTGGAAAAGGAAATAGAGGAAGTAAACAGAGAAAATGGAGGTTATTCTTCATAAATGAAGGTGAGTCAACATACCTATATGCAATGCACTTCACTTAAAATTATTTTTTTCTAATTTGTGGCTTCATTTATTTGCTATTCAATTTATTATATGTTTTATCTATGCTCTCATAATCAACTAGATTGATCTTCTTTATGTAGTGAACAAATACAATTGCATAGTCTACAATCAAGTCGTGATGATGCACTAGACATTCTACGTATGTTACGTAGAGGATGGGTGAGCCGTACTTTTCTCCTACAAAACACAATTGTCCTTGCAGACACAGAAATATTTGTTTCATCCTTTTGTCAGGGTTTCAAGGTAGTATGATCTTGTTCATGGGTATCAGATTCAATATTTTTCCGAGAACTTTGATAGGAAAGAAATGGAAAAGTTATATTGGAGTTCACATCTTCAGGGCTTATTGTTCATGAACGTTGTTGCTAATAATATTAGCCCAAGGGAGGGCAGATATTTGTGTGGTTAATTCATCTCTATGTATATTCGTTAATTAAGCAAAGAAATGGAAAGTTATATTGGATTTCACATCTTCAGGGCTTATTGTTCATGATTGATGCTGCTATAATATTAGCGAAGGGAGGTCAGGTATGTGTGTGGTTAATTCATTTCTCTGTATATTTGTTACTTAAGCTCTCCCGGTTTATTTGTAAGCTTATATATAATATTACAATGTGCAGTGAGTGACTACAATTGTTGTGTTTGACAGAGTAAAGTGGAGAAGATATCTTAGGCAATGTAGATGCAGTGCAGAGGATGGGTGAGTCGTGTTCTTTTCCAACAAAATAGTGTTACTATTATTCATTTGTTTTTCTTTTTCTCCTTCTAACATAATTCTTGAGTAGTACTACTCAATTAGTGGTTTGACATTTACATGAAATGGTATGCTTAGATTTATATGCTTTGCATTTCCTATGATGAATAATTATTGGTTTTGAACTATGCTTACCATTATTAATTGTGTGTATTTTAAGCTTATTCAGCTCACTTTATTTCCTTTTAGCGGAGGTGAGCAACACATTGGTGGATAGGAGATGCAAAGGGGATGTTTGCAATCTTTTCTTTGTTCTTGTCTACATGTTTTGTTTTGTTGAGTTTGAGCATTGCCATGCTTTGTGTTGTAGTCATTTTCCTTTGTTTTGCTTTTTTTCCCTTGTTTTTTGTAGTTTGGTCTTGTTTTCATTTGTTGGGTATGTTGTACTTGTTCTCCTTTGTTTTGCTTTTTCTTTTCATCTTTTTTGTAGCTATGTCTTGGTTTTGTTTCTTGGGTTTGGAAAAAGAAATGGAGGAAGCAAATAGAGAAAATGGAGGTTATTTTTCATAAATGAAGGTGAGTCAACGTACCTATATGCAATGCACTTCACTTAAAACTATCTTTTGCTAATTTGTGGCTCCATTTATTTGCTATTGAATTTATTATATGTTTTATCTATGCTCTCATAATCAACTCGATTGATCTTCTTTATGTAGTGAACGAATACAATTGTACAGTCTACAATTGTCAAGTGGTGATGATGCACTAGATATTCTACGAACATGGCATAGAGGATGGGTGAGCCATACTTTTTTCCTACATCTTCAGGGCTTATTGTTTATGCATCCCTCTTTATATTTGTTACTTAAGCTCTCCTAGCTTATTTGTAAGCTTATATATAATGTGCAGTGAGTGACTACAATTGTTGTGTTTGATAAATTGGAGAAGATATCTTAGGCAATATAGATGCAGTGCAAAGGATGAGTGAGTCATTTTATTTTCCAACAAAATAGTGTTATTATTATTCATTTGTTTGACCTTTTCTCCTTCTAACATAATTTTCGAGTATTACTAAATTAGTGGTTTGACATTTACATCAAATGGTATGCTTAGATTTATATGCTTTGCATTTCCTATTATGAATAAATATTGGTTTTGAAATATGCTTACCGTTACTAATTTTGTATATTTTAAGCTTATCCAGCCCGCTTTATTTTCTTTTAGCGGAGTAGAGCAACACATTGGTGGATAGGTGATGTGCAGAGGGGATGTTTGCACTCTTTTCTTTGTTCTTGTCTTCATGTTTTGTTGAGTTTGAGCTTGGCCATGCTTTGTGTTCTAGTCGTTTTCCTTTCTTTTGCTTTTTTTTCCCTTGTTTTTTGTAGTTTGGTCTTGCTTTCATTTGTTGGGTATGTTGTACTTGTGCTCCTTTGTTTTGCTTTTGTATGTTTGGTCTTGGTTTTGTTTGTTGGGTATGTTGTACTTTTTCTCCTTTGTTTTGCTTTTGTATGTTTGGTCTTGGTTTTGTTTCTTGGGTGTGGAAAAAGAAATGGAGGAAGCAAACAGAGAAAATGGAGGTTATTCTTCATAAATGAAGGTTAGTCAACATACCTATATGCAATGCACTTCACTTAAAATTATATTTTGCTAATTTCTGGATCCATTTATTTGCTATTCAATTTGTTATATGTTTTATCTATGCTCTCATAATCAACTAGATTGATCTTCTTTATGTAGTGAACAAATACAATTGTACAGTCTACAATCAAGTGGTGATGATGCACTAGACATTCTACGAACGTTGCATAGAAGATGGGTGAGCCGTACTTTTCTCCTACAAAACACAATTGTCCTTGCAGACACTGAAATATTTGTTTCATCTTTTTGTCATGGTTTCGAGGTAGTATGATCTTGTTTTTGGGTATCAGATTCAATATTTTTTCGAGAACTTTGATAGGAAAGAAATGGAAAAGTTATATTGGAGTTCACATCTTCAGGGCTTATTGTTCATGGTTGTTGTTGCTAATAATATTAGCCCAAGGGAGGGCAGGTATGTGTGTGGTTAATTCATCTCTATGTATATTCTTTACTTAAGCAAAGAAATGGAAAATTTATGTTGGAGTTCACATCTTCAGGGCTTATTGTTCATGATTGCTGCCGCTATAATATTAGCGAAGGGAGGTCAGGTATGTGTGTGGTTAATTCATCGTTTTGTATATCTGTTACTTAAGCTATCTCGGTTTATTTGTAAGCTTATATATAATATTACAATGTGCAGTGAGTGACTACAATTGTTGTGTTTGACAGAGTAAAGTGGAAAAGATATCTTAGGCAATGTAGATACAGTGCAGAGGATGGGCGAGTCATGTTTTTTTCGAACAAAATAGTGTTATTATTATTCGTTTGTTTGACTTTTTCTCCTTCTACCATAATGCTCGAGTATTACTACTCAATTAGTGGTTTGACATTTACATCAAATGGTATGCTTAGATTTATATGCTTTCTTGCTCCACATCACACACACACTCCGTCAAAACTTCCTCTAGAGAGGAGGATGGTAAGGTTGTCCTTCTAGCATAATTCTCGAGTATTACTACTCAATTAGTGGTTTGACATTTACATCAAATGGTATGCTTAGATTTATATGCTTTCTTGGTCCACATCACATGCACAGTTCGTCAAAACTTCCTCTAGAGATGAGGATGGTAATGTTGAGCAAGAAAGCATACTGACCCTTAACCAAACAACCATTGTGCTAATAGACAACACTACCAACTTGTGGCCCCTAAGAAAGGAGGATGGTAAGGTTGAACAAGGAAGCATACTGACCGTTAACCAACCAATCATTGTGCTAATAGACAACACTACCAACTTGTGGCCCCTAGGATTTTGGGTGTTCAATATGTTTAGGTATGCTTCGATACCTCTTAGAAAAATAATGATTTCTCTAATGATAACATTGATTGCATTATTTGTAGTAGAATTACATCTAGTTTAGAAAATTTATATGTTTTGAGATATAGCATGAAATCTAATTCGAGTAGAATTAAGTTGGATGACAAATTCATGCCTTCAAATCAAGTTTAAATTTTGTTAGAATTTTAATATTAAGTTGGATGACAAATTCTTGCCTTCAAACTCAAGTTTAAATTTTGTTAGAATTTTAATATTTTATTGTGTATCTAATGCAGATGGTTGTTTCTAGTGAGCATAAATATGTGAAATTCAAAATGGATTATCCCCCATCATATAAAAAATGCCAAAGATAGGTATGTTTCACATTATGATTGATTGTTGCGTTCAACTTTCTAGTTTAATTTATATAATGATTCTAATATCTTATTATCTACCTACTATAGATGGCTTGTTCTCGTGAGTACGAGTAAGTGGAATACAAAATGGAGTGTCTATCATTATAAAACAAACTCTAGAGGAGGTATGTTTCCTATTATGAATAATTATGAGTTTTGAAATATGCTTACCATTATTATCTATTTCTGTATTTTAATCTAATGCACCCCACCTTTTTTTCTTTCAGTGGAGGAGGGGACACTTCAATAGAGATAATGCACAAAGGGGGAGTTTGCAATATTTTATTGTTGTTGTTTACATGTTTTGTGTTTGTTGAGTTTGAGCGTGGGCATGCTTTTTTGTTTTGCATTTTTTCTCATTTTTTGTAGCTTGGTCATCGTTTTGTTTGTTGGGTGTGTGAAACGAAAGGAAGGCGACAGGCAGAGAAAATGAAAGGAATGAGATGGAGGTTATCATTCATAAATGAAGGTGAATCACCTTAACTATATGCATTGCACCTCAATCATAATTATTTCCTATTCGTGACTTCATTTGCTTGCTATTCAATTTATTAAATGTTTATATGTGGTCTCATACTCAATTATATTGCTAAGTGACTACAGTTGTATAGTCAATGAAGGTCAAGTGGTGAAGATACTTGAGAGATTCTACGAACCCAATGTAAATCATCGGTGAGGGATACTTTTTTCCTACATATTAATATTGTGTTTTAATCCATTGAAATATTTGTTGTTTGCACAACAATTTATCCTTTTGTCATAAATTCAAGGTAGTATGATCCAGTTAATGTGAAAGGAAAGGAAGGAGGCAGGGAGAGAAAATGAAAGGAATGAGATGGAGGTTATCATTCATAAATGAAGGTGAATCACCTTAACTATATGCATTTCACCTCAATCATAATTATTGCTAATTCGTGACTTCATTTGCTTGCTATTCAATTTATTAAACGTTTTTTATGTGGTCTCATACTTAACTATATTGATTCGCTGTATGTACTAAGTGACTACAGTTGTATAGTCAATGAAGGTCAAGTGGTGAAGATACTTGAGAGATTCTACGAACCCAATGCAAATCATCGGTGATGAATACTTTTTTCCTACATATTAATATTGTGTTTTAATCCATTGAAATATTTGTTGTTTGCACAACAATTTATCCTTTTGTCATAACTTCAAGGTGGTGAAGATACTTGAGAGATTCTACGAACCCAATGCAAATCATCGGTGAGGAATAACTTTTTCGTACATATTAATATTGTGTTTTAATCCATTGAAATATTTGTTGTTTGCACAACAATTTATTCTTTTGTCATAACTTCAAGGTAGTATGATATGGTTAATGATTCAAGGGCAAGTAGGTATGTGTACATTTAATTTATCACACTGTTATTTGTTATTCAAATCCTCTCTTGGTTTATTGGTAATCTCGTATATAATATTACTTTGTGCAGTGAGAGACTACAATTATAGTGTTTGGGATGGTTGATTGGAGAAGATATCTTAAGTAATGCAGATGCAACAAAGATGATGGGTGAGTCATGTGGTTTTACAACAAAATAGTATTATTATTATTTGTTTGCAAGACTATTTCTTCTTCTAGCATGGTTCTTGGGTAATGCTACTCAATTATTGGTTTGACATATATATCAAATGGTATCTTTAAATTTGTATGTTTTCTTGCTCCAAATCATATAGGCACTCCCGCACAGTTCCCTATCGAGGATGTGGGTAAGGTTGAACAAGCAAGCATACTAACCCTCTAATCAATCGACCGTCGTGCTAACATACCGCCTTGTGGACCCTAGGATTTCGGGTGTTCAATATGTTCAGATATGCTTAGATTCATTTTTTGAAAAGAGTACCTCTTATGAAAACAATGTCTTAATTATTTCGAGTAGAAGTATATCTAGTTTAGAAAATTTATATTTTTTTGACATATAGCATGGAATATAAATTGACTCAAATAACTTAGTTCAGGCCTTCAAACTCTCCAATTTAACTATGATTAGAAATCTAATATTTTATTATGTATCTATGGCAAATGGCTTGTTCCAGAGAGCCTGAATATGTGAAATACAAAATGGACTATCCCCTTTTATACAACAATTTCAAAGAAATGTGTGTTTCTTATTACGATTGATTATTGCATTCAACTCTCTAGTTTAATTTATATAATGATTCTAATATTTTATGTTGTATATGTTGTAGGTAGCTTGTTTGGATGAGCAGAAGCAAGTGGAATACAAAAGAGAATGTCCACAGTTATAAAACAAACTCTAGCGTGGTTTGTTTCATGTTATAAATAATTATTGGTTTTGAAATACGCTTATCATTACTAACTGTGTGTGTATTTTAACCTTGTTGAACCTGCTTTTTTCCTTTCAGTGGAGGACAACACATTGCAAGAGATAGGACAACACATTGCAAGGGATATGATGTGCAGAGAGGATATTTGGAATTTACTCTAGCGTGGTTTGTTTCATGTTATAAATAATTATTGGTTTTGAAATACGCTTATCATTACTAACTGTGTGTGTATTTTAACCTTGTTGAACCCGCTTTTTTCCTTTCAGTGGAGGACAACACATTGCAAGAGATAGGACAACACATTGCAAGGGATATGATGTGCAGAGAGGATATTTGGAATTTTTCTTTGTTCTTGTCTGCATGTTTTGTTTTGTTGAGTTCAAGCATGGCCATGCTTTTTGTTGTACTCATTTTCCTTTGCTTTGTTTTGTTTTGTATTCCTCCCCCCCACTTTTTGTAGTTTGATCTTGGTTTCGCTTATTGGATTTGTTCTACTGCTTCTCCTTTGTTTTTGTTTTTGTTTTTGTTTTCATGTTTTTTTATAAATTGGTCTTGGTTTCCTTTTTTGGGTGTGGAAAAGGAAATGAAGGACAAAAGCAGTGAAAATGAAGCTTATTACCTATTAATGAAGGTGAGTCAACATGCTTATATGTAGCACACTTCCCCTAAAAAATATAATTTACTAATTTGTAGCTCCATTTGTTTGCTATTCAATCTATTATTTGTTTTATCTATGCTCTCATAATCAACTATATTGATATATTGATCTTCTTTACGTAGTGAACAACTATAATTGTACAACCAACAAAGTTCAAGTGGTGAAGATGCACTAGACATACTATGAATGTGGGACAAAGGATTGGTGAGCCATACTTTTCTCCTATGAATACAAGCATTCTTTAATACACTGAAATATTTTGTTTACACACTTATTTATCATTTTGTCATGGTTTTGTGGTAGTATGATGTTTTTCATGGGTGTGAGATTCAAGTTTTTTCCTCTGATATGAAAGAAATGGAAAAGTTATATTGTGGTTCAGATCATGAGGGCTTATCGTTCATGATTTCCACTGTTATAATATTAGCTAAAGGAGGGCAAGTTTGTGTATGGCTAATTCATTGTTTTGTATATTTGTTATTTAAGCTTTCGTGGTTTATTCGTGATCTCATATATAATATTATTTTATGTAGCGAGTGACTGCAATTGTTATTTTCTAGCAAAATTGTGTTACTATTATTTGTTTGCTTAATGTTTTTTCCTTCTAGCATCATTCTTGGGTAGTACCATTCAATTAGTGGTTTGATATATACATCTAGATTTACATAATTTCTTGTTCCACATCACACACACCCTCACACATGTTAATTTTTCATCAATTTGTTCTATGTTGAAGCTATCACTTAAACAATATCCAATAGCATCCATTTTAACATTTCACTTCCACTTCTTCAAATGAGAGTAGAGCAATAGTAGATAGAACAATTAAACAAATGCACAATGAAAGACAACCAAGAGACAAGAGACACCAAATTTGGTTAATGACCAGAGCAAAACCCACTATGAAGAAAACCCTTGCAAATCTTCTTGTTAGATTGTTTTCAAATGTTCAGCAGAGAGAGATTACGTCATCCAAGATCAATTTCAATATCCAATATCCAATGAGCTATCCAAATCAGAGACAGAGTCAACAAGAGTCAACTCAAGTGAAAATTTGTCTAGTCAACAACAGTGTGTGTCCTAACTAGTCAACTTTCCATGGTCAAAACAACTCTTTAGCAGTTCGATCAAAGGTAGTCAAATGTGGCCTTAAATGATGGTCAAAGTCAACCCAAAAAAATCACTAAATCAATGGTCAAACTCGGTCAAATTCTGCACTTGAAGTCTGCGGTCAACCACGGTGAGTGTGCCTAGAATTCCTTGGTTCCTGTGCCAACCAGTGCGGCCTTCATAAACCAAAATTTGTACCCAAAAATCGTAGTCAAATTGTTGGTCAAAGTGTCGGGTCAATGCTGGTCAACCCTGCAACAAAAGTCTGAAATTTTCGACCCTCTAATTTGTCTGGAAATTCGTCCTTCTTGCCCCACATGTGAGAGAAATGATATGCCCAGTATGTTGTACGAACCAATTAGAGAAGGAGAGAGAAGATTGCGCATGTTGAGATTATGCCAAATGAGGATGAAGGTCTCTTGTATTTATATTAATCGATGAGGGTGAATAGACATGTCGTTTGGGCTTCATGGCCCTACATGATGTTGAAGTCGACTTTGACAATTTGCACGTGTGGGATTTAATTCAAAAACACACTTCTCTTTGTCTGATTTGAGTGATCTTTAGGTCGATTTTGGTCCTCTTGAAAAGAGGAATTTCATGCAATAATTATTTTTATCGAATGAGTTGTCCAAAGTGGAATTTACCCTAGTTGCATAATATAACACTACCTCTCAACTAGGGAGAATTCCCTCTATTATGTGTGCTTTTCTCTTCCACCCAACGCGGATAATGCTTCTGCAACTTGCAACAAAACCCTTTGTGTCCAAATAGGAATCCGCTCAACGAAACTTTGAGCTGTCGTTGCTCCCTTTGACTGCTGGAATCACTCTCCTGGGCAAATCAAATTTTCTGCACTCCTGCAACTGAAAATCGAACCTTTGCCCAACAATTCGGCTGGCTTATCTGAGCAATACACTGCCTCAAGAATTTCGGCCTGTTGTTCCCCCTGAAATTCTCTTCTTTCGCTTCTGAGCTCTCGACTGATCACTCACGCTTTGATGCCATGTGAAAATTCCTACAACTGGAATCCTATTGTAGCAAATGGTATTATTTCTTCTAACTGATAAATTAATTATTCAGTTTATTGCTATAACAACATCGAAATAAATACACTGCAACCTTCACAAATGAAACTGTGGAAAATAATAGTGTTGGAAATTGAGAAAATACTAGCGCACACAATAAAAACGACACTGTTATTTTTGGACAATTGTCCCTGGAAAAACCCAATTTGGGAAAGTCGGTGCAATAGTGAGGGTTTTATTATTATTATTATTATTATGCAACAGTGAAATCTGAGTACAATCTATGGATGCCCAATTGGCGGTAGGTGGGGCTACCTCCGGTATCTTAGATTATAGGCATAGGCATTGTTTCCCATACTTTTATCCTACAAAATACAAAATATTGTTGTCCTTTAATACATTGGAATTTTTGCTCTTTGCACAATGATTTCTCCTTTTGCAATGGTTTCAAGGTAGTATGATCTTACTCCAGTGTGTGAGATTCGAGAGTTTTTCCTAAAAATTTGTTTTCAAGGTAGTATGATCTTACTCAAATGTGTGAGATTCGAGAGTTTTTCCTAAAACTTTGATATATAATAGAAAAGTTATACTTAGGTTCACATCTTTAGTGCTTATTTTTCATGATTGTTGCTTTTATAATATTAGCCAATGGAGGGCAGGTTTGCTTGTGCTTAATTCAAGCGGAAGCTTGTTGATTTTTCCACGACACTCAAGAATCTGGTTTGAATCCAAAATCGTGAACACAAACTCTTGTGGCTTGCATGGCCAACCTGTACATTCTTGTAGGTCTGTAAAATTAAATTTGTATTGAAAGTATATTTATTAACATTGATATAATTTAAACACATGTTGGTGGTGTGAATGATATTGCTTGTTCACACCCTAAGAACTTGCTGAGAAGTATGAGATAAGATGTAGGTAAGGCCCAGTATGATCTTACTCAAGGGTGTGAGATTCGAGAGTTTTTCCTAAAACTTTGGTTTCAAGGTAGTATGATCTTACTCAAGTGTGTGAGATTCGAGAGTTTTTCCTAAAACTTTGATATGTAATAGAAAAGTTATACTTAGGTTCACATCTTTAGTGCTTATTTTTTATGATTGTTGCTTTTATAATTAGCTAATGGAGGGTAGGTTTGCATGTGCTTAATACCTGTACATTCTTTTAGGTCTGTAAAATTAAGTTTGTATTGAAAGTATATTTATTAACATTGATATAATTTAAACACATGTTGGTGGTGTGAATGATATTGCTTGTTCACACCTTACCTACCAACTCTTTCATAATTACATGAGGGGATGATAAGACCATCAAGGTAATACGCTTTATCATATGTGTACCCATCATAAGAACTTGTTGAAAAGTATGAGATAAGATGTAGGTAAGCCCTGTTATGTTATCTTAATTGTTTGAAATTCCAATGTTTACACGCAAGATGCGACACTTCATTTATGGGCTTGCCTCTCAATGTGATGTAGAAGCATCTGACACTTTTCATTAAAGAAGGAATCCAAAGCGGAGCAAGGAAGAGGACGTGGACCATCGGAGCAAAACATGGGAAATTCTGTTAAAACAGAGCTAAAATGATGGAAGCGATAAATCTCTAGAAGACTTTATTAAATGTAATCTGCCTTATGTATGCATTAGTTGAGAGATTTGAGGAAAGGATGTGATTAGATCCTTCCCAGTGATCTGATCCAATGTTTCCTTATATATATATATATATATATATATATATATGATGAACCTGCGTGTTCAATAGAGACAGAGAGCAATAGATAGAATTTGTGTAACTAGAGTGTGCGATACAATGTAGTCGAAGGAGAACTTGTGCCTAACGTTGAAATGCCTTAGCTTGTAATCGACTTTATATAATAGAAAAGTATGTGTTTAGTGTGAATTTGTGCGTGTGTGTTGTTTCATAGATAAGCTGAATATTCCGTGTGCAGGTTTGATCAACCATCGATCACTGTAAGGATCGATGACGATCAAATGTTAAGCGAGTTATTGTGTATTGTGTGCGACGAGAATAGAGATGGTAGAGCAAAGCCATGTTAAGTGCAGAGATCCATCAAATAGCAGAAGATCAATGGCGTAGGCAGAAAGGAATGGGAATCGTCAGATCATTTGGATCGACGGACAGTCATGGAGGAAGGTGAAGAGAACCGGAAGTAGATTTGAATCGTTGGATCTCATAGATCAACGGTCATCTCAAAGCTTAGATGTGTGAGCATTAGAGTGCGAGAAAAGTAGTTTCGCCACAGGAATGGTATTTCGGGCGAGGTCTAAGTGGTAAGTGGTAATCGGGTTGGGCACTCGATTCCACTAACCGTTCGACACATAGCAGCAAAGAGGAGAGAGGAAACCGCTTTTTGGGTGGGTAATCCTTGTGCTATTTGTACACCCGAAATCATCGTGGACCGTTGGATCCACGAAGTGTAGATCAATGGCGAAGGATCTGTTGAGCAAGTTTGTTGATCAGTTGAATCAACAACTGTTAGATCAGGATTCAAATCGACGGTCAAGATTTAGTCGCAAATTGCATTAGACAGAGGTCAAGGGACGGCATGGTGGAAATGCCGATATGCGATTAAGCAATGCGCCGATAGCCGTTGGATCAGAGAAAGAAATGGACGGTGGAGATCGGGCAGATCAGAGATTGGAGAAGTGGCGCTGTAGAGATGTCTCGGGTGTGCAGACTCGACGATTTATAGATGCGGGTATATAATTTTTGAAGTTCGGCTGTAGGTTTTCCCGTGTAATCCTGTGTATTCCAATTAAATGAATGGTCTCGGGTTTTTAAAGGACAATACGATAAAATGTTGTGGTCCGAGTTTAAAGGCATAAGGCCTTAGTTAAATGCTTCCGATAGGTTTGTGGGTCCATAACCCACAGGCCTCAGAATCCAAATTTATAAAGAAAGGGGAAATTGGTATTACCCGCAAAATTTCCTTTCATTAAGTGGTATCAAAGCAGGGAAAGGTTAAGGGAAGAAGATTTCCTGCGAGAAGGAAACGAGTGCAAGCAAAAGGAGGAGGTACAATTGTTGAAGTATGGTGAGTTTATGGTTTTTACTGTCGAGCAACGAACGACAGCAGTAGGTGAGAAGACTTGCAACAACCTAGACCAATGAGTGCTCAATTGATTCCAGAGGAGAGAACCAGAAGGATGCATGTTGTCGCGCAGATTGGCACGACAACGCTCAGACCGGGGGCTGTCACTCTGATCCCCGATCCCTCCGTTTAAGCCTGTCTCCCGCGGCTAAGGGGGGTAGACTCTATGAGATAATGAAGACCAACTGACAAACAGTTGGTTGGGAGACACGAGACACGATAAGATAAGCACTAAAATGATTTGATTATTTAGCAGACCAGTGCCTTGAGAGATTATTATTAAGATGATTACTTGTTAAATGATATAGAAACGTGAAACGTGAACAACAATCATTTGTCATCAGCTAAATCACAGTGCTCTTAGAATGACCAAAATGATATCCAGCAACTGAAGATTAAAAAAGGATGAATGCTTTCAAACCACCACGAGTTATAAACCATTAACTAGATATCATATTCGTATCTCGAATTGAAAACTTCAGATCTCAGCGTAAAAGCTATAACATGAAAACAACTGAATCTGGCAACAAAAATAATTTTATATTTTATATTTTTTCATGATGAAGACAAATGCTTTTCAAACGAAAGAATAAAATATGCGATGCTTTTTTCAAGATAGAAACAAGCAAGGGCTTCAGGAAACTCCCCCTGAAATAAATCTTTTTGATGTCTTATGAGATTGTAGGCTTGAACAGCGTGTGGGACCCTCGATATCCTTGGAGGTGACTATTCCCGCCGAAGAAGTCCTCGCCCTCCAATAGAGCTGGCAACCTATCCCTTGAAAACACAGAAAACACTTGCAAACGAATTGTTAGTGCAAAAGAGACTTGGCATATAAAGACCAAGTTGAGCTTGTCATTCAGCCGAGAATGGACAAGCTACAACAAGTGTACAAAATATACCAAGCCCAGAGGAGATTTGAGATAGCTGCAAATCTCTCCTCCCTAGACAATAGTGCCTTTAGGCAAATGCACAAAGAAAAACAACTAGATAGCAAATGAAAATCAAATGAATATCAAACGACACAGGTATACCTCATGTACCAAAGCATGCACCACAAGAGAAGCTAGTAACCCCAAAGACTTTTATTTATTTATGTGAAAGCTGAGTACAAAATCCGGCAGAGTCTCCGCCAGCCCAATAGCTCGTTCTATCCTCCTGCAATAAGAGCCCAAGGCTCATATAAATAAGAAAATGGGAGCCAATCCCAATGAAAAATGAAATGACACATGTAACTTGATGACAATCCCAATGTAGCAAGAAGAATGGCAAGTGGCTGCTATGACTGTTTGTGATCCTGGAGATAACTGCTGATATTGGCTGGCTTCATTGTGTTGACTGCCCATATAAACAGCTGTTTGACTGCGGTTGGAAAATGGACATGTGGCTGTGCGTATATGCTGATCTCGGCTGCCTTTGAACTGCTGTAATATCCACGTTAAACAGCTGTATATACCTTTGCTAAACTGCTGGAGTATATGCGTTAAACTTGTTGTCCCAATTGCCTGCGTAATGCTGTGCTGTTAAACGCTGAGTTGACTTGCCATATAAACAGCTGTTTGATATCTGCGTGTAATATGCTGGCTGAGTTATGCGTACGGACTGGCTGTGATAACTGCTGGAATGCTGCCCACGTATTAGCTGTGCTTCGCTGTCAACGTGTGCTGGAATATATGCTGAGGTAGGCCAGCGTGTAGCTTTGAGTGGGCCAGCGTTAAACTGCCCACGTAACTGTGACAACTGCGTATTACCTTTGACTGCTGATCCGTTGACTTGAGCTCCAATGTGGCTGCCATGTCACACAAAGCTCCACGCAGTAATTTTGTTAAAGCTTCAATCTTTCTAATATGCCTTGCACTTTAATTCCACCATGCTTAAATTAAATTCAAAGTAAATTTTTAGCCATACGTGACTTTTCATAAACTTCACGTGATGCCTGTTGACTGCTTTGACTTGAATTTGACTTTGACTTTTTTTTTGACTTTCTTTGACTTGAGTTGAAACTTTATGTGGTGGCCCACATTGCTTGCCCACATCACCCTTGATCCTCTGCTTGGACTTTCCATGTCAAAATTTGACTTATTTTGACTTGGGAAAAATTTATAAATTTTTCCAATTATTCATTTTTTTGAATTTCTTCATTTTTGCCACTGTCACTTGAAAAATCGCCTTTTGAGGGACTCTGAGTCATTTTTTGACCCCCAAAGTAGGCTCTAGAAGAATGCTGGGCCTCTGAGGATGAATTTCGAGTGGTCATACACCCCAGACATCTCCTAAGGCCACTTATTTATGCCTTTACATAAAAAATAATTAAAAAATCCCATTTTGCGGGAAATTTTTAACTATTAAAAAATCCTACTTAGACCTAGCCAAATTCCACGAAACTTTTTGTGTGATCTAGTATGGTAATATACCTCGACCCTAGACACTAAGATGTGTCAGGGGCTCAATCTTCAAACCGTCACCCCGGCTTTAGAGTAAAAATGAGTGAAAAAATCCAGAGAATTATCCGCCTCTGAAAAAAGAAGGGATAATTAACCGGATAAAAAAAACACTCCAAGGTGTACTCGTTTGCTGATCGAGTCCCACATCCTAGGCCTGTTACAAATTCAAGAAACTCATCATACTAGCATCACTTATTACAATTCCCTGCAGGGTGTGGAATCTGGGTACAAAGAAGAAAGATGATGAGAAGATAGAAGGAGAGTTAAAAAACTCTGTTGACTGATGACATCTGATGGTACAAGTGTCCTCTGGATCATCCTTAGGCATGGAGTCTTCACATAATCATCAGGTGCTACTCCAGTAGTCAACAGGTAGCACTTGAGGCAAGGTAAAGGGCATCACCTACATTTTCCATCCTTTGTCATGGCAATAACATTCCCCAAGCCAAAGGCACATCTGACACCACAATATCCATACTTAAGTACACATTACGATGTGCTGTGAGGTAGACTTGCTAGTCTTTAATCAATTCTATGAATGGGATTTCGCAGAAATCAAAATCTCATATGTTTTTGAATGGACATGAAGTTCTAAGGCCCATCTTATTGGCTACATGTAGGCTCATGAAATTAATTGCAACCCTGGAATCCACCATGTAGGATCTAGTTGGTCACAATCAATGATACCAAGAAAGGGTTTGTTGAACATTGCAAATGCGAGAAACATAGGGGAGTCCTCACTTTGTTCTACATTAAGAGGTTTCTCTCTTGCCACCTCCTTGAGCTTTGGTTCTTTGAAACCTAAAACCTTTCCAATCTGACTTCTAAAGGTGGGGAACTTGACAAATTTGGTAAGGGGAATATGCACTTTGATATTGCTGGGCCAATCAAAAGTTCCCACATCTAGTTCCTCAGACTCCAAAGGCTATGGGTGATTAATTTCCCTCTTGGAAGTTGGGGGAAGAGGGTATTTGTCGAGATGCTTGACTTGGAGAGGATGCTTCCTTGGCTTTTCGATGATAGGTCTTTCCTTTAAAATGCTCAACATACATTTCTCTAATATCGTCATGAGAAGGCATCCTTTCAAACAACCTAGTGGCACTGTCAACTTCAAGCTCACTGTCACTAGGCTTAGGTTCCCTAAACAAACCACCAATCCCTGAAAAGGAGGATAAAGTGCAAGTGTATGGATAAATAGGAGTCTTGGGCTTTGTTGTTGCTCAAAATGAACAAGCATGGTGTGACAACGATCAGGGCGGGGGCTGTCACTCTGATCCTTGTCCTCTCTGTTCTAGTTGTCTCCCAACCGTAGGCTATGGGGGTAGTCCCTATGGAATGTGAAGATGCGAGATTTGTCGGCAACCAACAAATCTAGGAGACACAACTGAATGGCCTAGCCACTTGGTTGATTCAGCAAGTTTTAGATTAGATTAGATTGTTGAGAGAGACCAGTGACTTATGGAGTAAAATACTTGCTTTATATCGATTATATACCAAATGATTGGATGAATAGTTGTTGCTTGGAGATGCTTTGCTATCCTATATGTTATGCAAATCCTATAATCTAGGTGAGGTGCAAAGTCTTGGTTTATTTTAGTTAAATGCCTAGCTAAGTGAATCCCTTAATCCTTAGTTATTTTGAGGCTTGTCTCTAAAGTAAGTTGTAGAGAGAAGTCAAGGTGAAGCAAGCAATGGCTTGGTTAACGATGCCTCTGATTGAAATCTATCTACCTGATGCCTTCGGCGCTGCAGATACATTCCATAGGGACTACCCCCCAACTGCAGGCTATGGGGTTGGTCCCTATGGAATGTGAGGATGCGAGATTTGTTGGCAACCAACAAATCTAGAAGACGCAATTGAATGGCCTAGCCACTTGGTTGATTTAGCAAGCTTTAGATTAGATTAGATTATTGAGCGACACTGATGCCTTATGGAGTCAAATACTTGCTTTATATTGATTACATACCAAATGACTGGATGAATAGTTGTTGCTTGGAGATGCTTTGCTATCCTATATGTTATGCAAATCCTATAATCTAGGTGAGATGTAAAGTCTTGGTTTATTTTAGTTAAATGCCTAGCTAAGTGAATCCCTTAATCCTTAGTTGTTTTGAGGCTAGTCTCTAAAGTAAGTTGTAGAGAGAAGTCAAGGTGAAGCAAGCATTGGCTTGGTTAACAATACCTCTCCTTGAAATCTAACTACCAGATGCCTCCGGCGCTACAGAGACTATGGCTCTGACAACTGCAAGGTCACCGTGTTAACCACTAGAGAGGGTTTATCCTTCGCAAGCTAAAGATGAAGGGTGGCCCTATATGTCTATCAACCAAGCTTATGCTTGGATATTTGTTAGTTATTGCAAGATTATTCCTAGGATGCAAATGCAAGATGATTGAGTGCTTGTTAGGGTGATATTATTTAATGTTCTTCGAGTACTTAATTACAAATGCTCTTTAAATATGACAAAAGAGTACTTAAATGACGAATGAAGGATAATCTCAACCACAAGATAGAGTGCTCAAATTCAACAATGCCCAAAATATATGTTCAATGTAACCAAGAGATAATTTCTCAATCACTAAATAAAAGGCAAGGTTAATGCTCTTTATAACAATTCACCAATATGTCAAAGATAGAATTAGATTATCACAATAGATCAACCATGAACAATAAATTCAATAACTAGAATGGCAGATAAGAAAAATTAGAGCACTTATCCACGATATTACTTAGAACAATTAGTCAAGGTTCTTTAGAGACAACTCAAGAATGAGAAGGGTACCAATAAACAATTGCTCAAGAGATTGACAAATTAGATGATTAATGTTCTTTAAACACAATTAGCAACTCTCAAATTTAGGACAACAAATTATCACAATGCCAATTTCATGTGGAACAATTAGATCTCCAATGCTAATGTGAAAGAACAAGAAATGCGAATATGCCCAAGTCCAAAGACCAGTTCAAACAATATTAACCATTCAAGAAGATATTCAACTCTTGAGATTGATTTGTCAAGTGCTTTTATGAGTGACTTATTTAGTGCAAAATTATAATCTCTTAGATTATGAAACTCACAAGGAAAACAATGTGTTAGTATTCAGCAACTTAACCATTATCAAATCACTTCAAAAAAATCCAATGTTATCAACGTTAAAAATCCTTTCCACAATGTGGTATGCTTATCAATGGAGCATTAACCAATGTTAGGAACCTTCATGTAACTTATGCTTCAAACTTTGTGACAGCAGCAAACAAAAGATGCCAAATTAATCCAAATACTTGCAGATGACTTGATGGGAGCACATTAAAATGCAATCAATGAGAAATGCCTATGAGTGCAAGAGAAAAATGCACGCAAAAATGCAAATGAGGCAGCCAAGGAAGGACTTAGAAAGCAACCCTCTTAAAGACTTAAACTACTTTGCCAACACAAGACTATAAACAATGATGCAAGGGATATCAGGAGATGAATGCTCAATGAGTTTAGGACCTTTTCATATGCCACTGCTGTGTGTGATCAGACTTTATGATGCTCTTAAGCTAATATGACAGTCATCAAAACTTGACATATATGCCAAGCAGTGATCACCCAATAGATCTAAATGACTTGTCAATGTGTTATGGTGACTTATTTATTAGTTTGATGCCACTTGCATGCATTTTTTACCACTGTAAACAAATGATCAGAGGCTGCTAGTAAAAGTTAAAACAGAGATGAAAATGAGGGTTTGAGGTGGCAAACCAATAGGCTTTTAAGCCTTAAGAATGGCTAGCTTGCTTGCCCAAAACTCCTCCAATGAATTGACCTCCTGCAACCACAATTGCTAGCTTAAAAATCTCTGCAACTACAAAGTATTCGTGACAAAAATTTAATGATAATTCGAGTAATGACTGAAATGAGGCAAAGAGGGCTAGATGAGGGAAGTGATGAGGGCTAGAGGCCAACATTAGGTCCAGGATGGGACAGCAGCAAAGGGAAAGGCTAGGCCTGCTGTAGCTAGGAAAGAGGCCAATAGGCCTGCTGTCAAGGGTTAGAAGGGCCTGAGGCACCTAGGGTAAGCCTCCAAGGGGCTACAACAAGGCTAGATGAGGTTGCCGCTAGGGGAAATGAGGCCTTAAGGCCTACAATAGAGGGAGGTAGGGCTGCCAAGAGGCAGCAGAGGAGGAGAAGGGCTCATGGAGGAAGGGTTAGAGGCCTAGAAAGGTTTGCGGCCAGGGCTAGCAGCCCTTAAGGGCTGATGGTAAGGGAATAAGGGGCCACGACAAGGGTTAGGAGGCCGAATGAGGCCAACGACTCCCCGAGGAGGGCGAAGGAAGCTGCGACTAGGGCTAGAAGAGCTAACACTAGGCCTAGGTGCCCTAAAAGTATTTTTTAACCGTTGCAAAATTAAATTTTGACTCAGATCTTCAAAAAATTTGCCACAAAGTTGCCACGAATTCTCCTCTGAGGGCTTGAGGCTTCCTCTTTTGCTTGAGAGTTGAGCTTGGAAGGTAGATCTTGCCTTCCTAGGCCTAGATCTGCCTCAAAACCCCAACGATTTCCTTCAAAGGGCTAGACGTCTCACTTGGGTGAGAGAAACCCTCACAAAACTTGAGATAGATTAAGAATTCACTTGCACAAATGAAAGAAAAATTTCCCAAAAAAACCGAAATATAAAAAAATATAAAAACCCCAAAAGCTACAGAACAAAAGTTAGAAATAATTTACAAATTATTTTTACAAAGGATGAAAGATAAAAAATGATGCAAAGTGAAGGATGTCGTGAAAACGAGAATAGAAAAATCTATCCCCGGCAACGGCGCCAAAAAATGTTGTCGCTCAAAATGTATAGGCACGATGTGACAATGATCAGGGCGAGGGCTATCACTTTGATCCTTGCCCTCTTTATTCTAATTGTCTCGCAACAACAGACTATTGGGGTAGTGCCTAGGGAATGTGAGGATGCAAGATTTGCCGACAACCAACAAATCTGGGAGACACAACTGAATGGCCTAGCCACTTGGTTGATTTAGCAAGTTTTAATTAGATTAGATTATTGAGTGAGACCAATGCCTTATGGAGTCAAATACTTGCTTTATATCGATTATATACCAAATGATCGGATGAACAATCGCTGCTTCGAGATGCTGCTTGGTTTATTTTAGCTAAATGCCTAGCTAAGTGAATCCCTTAATCCTTAGCTGTTTTGAGGCTAGTCTCTAAAGTAAGTTGTAGAGAGAAGTCAAGGCAAGCAATGGATTGGTTAACGATACCTCTCTTTGAAATCTAACTACCCGATGCCTCTGGCACTGCGGAGACTATGGCTCTGACAACTGCAAGGTCACCATGTTAACCACTAAAGAGGGTCTATCCTTCACAAGCTAAAGATGAAGGGTGGCCCTATATGTCTATCAACCAAGCTTATGCTTGGAGGTTCGTTAGTTAATGCAAGACTATTCCTAAGATGCAAATGCAAGATGATTGAGTGCTTCTTAGGGTGAGATTATTTAATGTTCTTCAAGTACTTAATTACAAATGCTCCTTAGATATGACAAAAGAGTACTTAAATGATGAATGAAGGATAATCTCAACTACAAGATAGAGTGCTTAAATTCAACAATGCCCAAAATATATATTCAATGTAACCAAGAGATAATTGCTCAATCACTAAATAAAAGACAAGATTAATGCTCTTTATAACAATTCACCAATATGTCAAAGATAGAATTGGATTATCACAATAGATCAACCATGAACATTAAATTCAATAACGAGAATGGCAAATAAGAAAAATTAGAGCACTTATCCACGATATTACTTAGAACAATTAGTCAAGGTTCTTTAGAAACAATACATTGTTGAAATTTGGTACCGGAGGACAGGTGGTTCCCTAAGGCTTTGATCTTTGGCCTAGGGAAAAGTGTCCAAAAGATTTTAATTTTTCTCCTAAAGTGACTTTATAATTTTTATAAAGTTAAATCTAATTTAAAAGTGACTTTAAGTGATAAAGTTACTAAAGTCTAATTTTAAAGTGACTTTAATAAAGTTAATGTAAAATTAGAAAGGAAAAGTGACTTTGGAAATAAATGACTAAGTGGGTCTTTATTAAAGTGGGGTGAACTAAAAAATAGAAAGTGAGATTTAAATGAACATTTAATCTCAGCCCTAGATCTCAATCTATTTCAGCCATTAGATTTAGGGATCACTCAAAAGTCACTTAGGATTAGATTAAAGGAGAAAAATGAGGAAAAGGTCATTCATTCTTTCATGAGCAGATTGAGAGAAGGAGAGCAAGGGAGATTTTTGGACAGGGAGGAGAATGAGACAACAGCTTGGCACACATTCCAAGGCAGCAGTTTAGCAAATCTGTACAGTTGAGTTAGCACACAGTGAAAGGCAGATTTTGGCACGATTTTCTAGAAATCCGTATAGCTGTTTGCACAGAAATCGAGGAGCAATTTGCACAGAAATTGAGGAGCAGTTTGCAGGCACATTTTCCAAGGAAGGCCGTACAACAAGTGGCTGTACTTTGACACAAAAATCGAGGCAAATCCGTATAGCATATTGCTGGTTTTTTCCTACACGCAAATCGAGGTTATTTATGGCAGCTTGGCACACATTTCTAGGCAAGCAATACAACAACATTTAAGGCTGAAAGTGGGCACGAAAATCGAGGAGGCCGTACAATTTTTATTGCTGTCTTGTTTTGCTGTTTGCAAGTATTTTCCAATTGGCTGTGAGGCACGGAAAACGAGATAAGTTGTAAAAGTTTGCTTGCTAATTTTTGCTGAATATTTCTCACTGTAAAAAGCATTTTCAGAAATAAGAAAGAGCTCTCGCACTGGTTTTTACCAAGAGTTGTAGGGGTTTTTCCAGGGTCATCTTGACCAAAAATCACTGTGTTTAAATGTGTTAAATGGCTGTTTGTACTTGCTGATTTTTATTTCTGCATTTTCCAGCATTTTGCAAAATTTCCAGAATTTGTGTTTTCAGTAATATTTATTTTTCAGTTGTTGAATGTATGGATATGGGAAAGGGAATTTAACTATTTTGGAGAAATAAGGTGAAACTGAAAACCGGGGTGGGAAATGAGAAATTTTTACATGGTATCAGAGCTTGAGTGCTGAATTGCAGTTTGGGACAGTAAGGAGGAAAATTACAGCCTGTTGATTTTTCACTCAGAAAATTCCAGCAAGCTGATTTTTCACAAACAACAGTTTTATCTTTACTACAACAGTGCTATTTTTCAGTTTTAGGACAGCAGGATGTCATTGGGATTGAGGGTGGAGGATAGGTTGGATGGGCATACAAATTATAGCGTTTGGAAAGAGAAAATGCAGAGTATCTTTGAGGAGGCAGAAGTTTGGGACGTCATAGTGCATACCACACAGAACCTTGCTGTTGTGCCTATTGATGCTACTCAGTTGGCTGAGTATAATAAAAAGAACAACAAGGGTAAGAGACTGATTCTAGGAGTCAAAGACCATTGCATTCTTCATGTGAGAGGAAAGAGAAATGCCCATGAGATGTGGACAACATTGTCCAATCTCTACCAGAGTACCAATGAGAACCGGAAAATGGTCCTGAAGGAGAAGCTGAAGACCATTAAGATGGGTAATGATAGTGCAGTTGGATACCTCACAAAAATTACTAATGTGAGAGATGAGTTGGCAGCAATTGGAGAGGTCATTCCACCCACTGAGTTGGTGCGGATTGCAGTGAATGGCCTTCCCTGTTCATGGATGAACTTTGCTGATGGGGTTTGTGCACGTGAGACCCTTCCCACATGGGAGAGGTTTTGGGATGATTGCATTCAGACAGAGATCAGGGAAGGTCAGCTTGGGGCAGCGAAGCTAGTTGAGCAGGATGAGGATGTAGCACTGTCAGCAAGAGGCAAGAAAGGCAAAGGGAAGAAGCAGGCTTCCACAGGCAATGGTGGGGGCAAAGGCAAAGGTAAAGGTAAACAGGGTAACACTCAGAAGGATTATTCCAAGGTGAAGTGTTGGAATTGTCAAAAGATCGGACACTATACAGTTGTGTGTCCGGAGAAGAAGAAGAAGAAGAAGGGGAAGAACCAGAGCGTGGCAGCTTTAGCAGAGGTTGAGGACTTTGCAGATCGTTTTGACTGGGAGTTTGGGTTCACTACGTGTGAGTCCTCTAATGCAGGATCACCTGCCACACAGGTTCAGAGGGAGCATGCTTTTCCCTCGATTAGCGGAGCATCTTCAGGTATCTGGTATGTCAACAGTGGGGCTTCACGTTACATGACAGGAGTCTGTGAGTACTTCTCAGAGCTTTCAGAGAGTGGCACTGATATGGAGGTAGTACTCGGTGATGACAGAGTTGTTAGAGCAGTCGGTGTGGGGACACTGACATTTCAGAGGGAGTCCAAACCTCCCTTGAAGGTGTCAGATGTTCTTTATGTGCCAGGGATGAGGAAGAACCTCATATCCGTCTCAGCTTTGGAGGACAGAGGATATGAGGTACTGTTCAGGGGAGGAAACGTGTTGATGTATCCCAGGGGCACTCCAGCTGATTCGGCTAGAGTGATAGGTGTACGCCATGCAAAGGTGTACAAGTTTGCATTCCAGTCCCTTTTGGCATTGAGCAGTAGTACCGACAGCAGAGTTAGCAGTTCTGAGCTGTGTGAGATTTGTCACCGCAGGATGGGACATATGTATCATGGAGCCTTGAGGACCTTGCGGGAGATCACCACAGGTGTGCCAGATTTCAGTACTGATCACTTTGATACTTGCAGAGGATGTGCGATGGGCAAGTTTGCCAAATCCCCTTTCCCAGCAGTGACAGTAGAGCGACTGGGATACTTGATTTGATTCATTCCGATGTGAGTGGTCGGATGTCTCATGTTTCCTTGAGTGGATATGAGTACGATGTTTTATTCATTGATGATCACTCCAAGAGGACCTGGATTTATTTCTTGAAGACCAAGAGTGAGGTCTTCAAGCGGTTTCAGGAGTTTAGAGCTCTTGTGGAGACATAGACAGGTCGGAAGATCAAGTCCCTGAGGTCGGACAATGGGGGAGAGTACACCCTTGGAGAGTTTGCTGACTATTGCGCGGAGGCAGGCATTAGGAGGGAGTTCACTGTTCCTTACAACCCCCAGCAGAACGGGGTTGCGGAGAGGAAGAACAGATCCATCGTAGGGGCTGCCAAAGCCATGTTACATGATCAGGGGTTGCCATTGTTCTTGTGGGAAGAGGCCTACAACACAGCTGTTTATTTGCAGAACAGGAGTCTGCATCGTGCCTTGGGGCACATGACTCCGAAGGAGGCTTTTTCTGGGAAGAAGCCTGATATTGGTCATCTTTGTATCTTTGGGTGCATTACATACTCCTACATACCCAAGGAGAAGAGGACCAAACAAGAGCCCACCGCAGAGAAGGGTATCTTTGTGGGCTACAGTGAGACCTCAAAGGCTTTTCGGATTTACATTCCTGCACAGAGGAAAGTTGTTGTCAGGCGGGATGTGAAGTTCGAGGAGGACAGGGCTTTTAGGAGGTCACGGGAGTTAGAGTATCTGGATCAACCAGACCCTCAGCAGCAGTTGAGTCAGTCGCAGGGATCCAGTGGGCAGGGATCAGGAGGATCCGGAGGTACATCTATGAAGATGTCAGGTCCGTCCGTGAGCAGTGGCTCGCCTAGCCAGAGGGGTGGTGCTCCGGGTAGCATGCAGAGCAGTCCACAGAGCAGTTCACTAGGGAGTCCACTGATGGACAATTCACACGGTACCTCAGCTTCTACAGGTTCAGGTGCAGGCAGGAGGACAACGGACAGGAAGTCAGGAGTTCAGGCTACTGATGGTGATGAGGAGGAGGAGTTTCATTCTCCTATGGGAGAAGCATGTTCAGGGAAGAGGAAGCCCAAGTGGCTTCAGGACACCTTGAGAGATGCCACATCTGTTGCTAAGCCTAAGAGGCCGGTC
>APFE031688003.1:0-27050 GCA_000404065.3 Pinus taeda | reverse complement strand
TGCATGGGAAGGAGTCCCATGTGTGCAGACTGAAGAAGGCCTTTATGGCCTGAAGCAAGCTCCCAGAGCTTGGTACTCCAGGATAGATACTTATTTGCAGGGGATGGGTTTCACAAAGAGTGAGGCAGATCCGAACCTTTACTTTATTGTGATAGGTGAGGAGCCTCTCATTCTGGTGCTGTATGTGGATGACTTGGTCATTACAGGTGTAGAGAGACTCATAAAGCACTGCAAGAGAGAGCTTGCGACGGAGTTTGAGATGAAGGACATTGGCTTGATGCATTACTTTTTGGGTTTGGAGGTGTGGCAGGAGGAGGGGCATTTCTTCCTGGGCAAGGGAAGTATATTGTGGACATCCTTAGCAGATTCCACATGGAGGATTGTAGACCCATGTCGACACCGATGATCACCAACTGGAAGAAGCTTCATGCTTCGGATTCCGAGTTGGTGGATCCCACATTGTACAGGCAGCTGATTGGTTCCTTGATGTATTTGGTCAACACTAGACCAGATATTTGTTTTGTAGTCAACACGATGAGTCAGCTTATGTGTGAGCCTAGGAAGGTTCACTGGGTGGCTGCAAAACACATTTTGCGGTACTTGTAGGGGACAGTGGATTATGGACTAGACTATAGGCATGGGGATGGAGTGAGATTGGCAGGTTATACTGATTCTAATTGGGCAGGTTGTGCTTCTGATAGGAAAAGCACTTCAGGGTGTTGTTTTGGGTTGGGTTCGGCAGTAGTGTCGTGGTTCAACCGGAAGCAGCAGTCAGTAGCATTGAGTTCAGTGGAAGCAGAGTATATGGCAGCCAATCTAGCTAGTTGTGAGGCCATCTGGCTTTGCAAGATGTTGTTTGGCTTATTTGGTCAGCCGTTGAGACCTTCAGTGATTTATTGTGTTAATCAGAGTTGCATTAAACTCACTGAGAATCCAGTATTTCATGACAGGTCAAAGCATATCAAGATCAAATATTATTTCATCAGAGACTATGTTCAGAAGGGAGCTGTGAAACTTGAGTATATTCCCATTGATGAGCAAGTTGTAAATATTCTTACCAAAGCCTTACCACCGGGCAAGCATGTCTACTTCAGAGACAAGATGGGTGTGGTGAGGAACACCTTCCTCGGTAAGAGGGAGTGTTGAAATTTGGTACGGAGGACAGGTGGTTCCCTTAGGCTTTGATCTTTGGCCTAGGGAAAAGTGTCCAAAAGAATTTAATTTTTCTCCTAAAGTGACTTTATAATTTTTATAAAGTCAAATCTAATTTAAAAGTGACTTTAAGTGATAAAGTTATTAAAGTCTAATTTTAAAGTGACTTTAATAAAGTCAATGTAAAATTAGAAAGGAAAAGTGATTTTGGAAATAAATGACTAAGTGGGTCTTTATTAAAGTGGGGTGAATTAAAAAATAGAAAGTGAGATTTAAATTAGCATTTAATCTCAGCCCTATATCTCAATCTATTTCAGCCATTGGATTTAGGGATCATCCAAAAGTCACTTAGGGTTAGATTAAAGGAGGAAAAGGAGGAAAAGGTCATTCATTCTTTCATGAGCAGATTGAGAGAAGGAGAGCAAGAGAGCAAGGGAGATTTCTGGACAGGGAGGAGAAAGAGACAACAACTTGGCACACATTTCAACGCAGCAGTTTAGCAAATCCGTATAGCTGAGTTAGCACATAGTGAAAGGCAGATTTTGGCACGATTTTCTAGAAATCCATACAGCTGTTTGCACAGAAATCGAGGAGCAGTTTGCACAGAAATCGAGGAGCAGTTAGCTGGCACATTTTCTAAGGAAGGCCGTACATCAAGTGGTTGTACTTTGGCATGCAAATCGAGGCAAATTCGTACAACATATTGATGGTTTTTTTATGCACGCAAATCGAGGTCCACACAGTGTATTTATGGCAGCTTGGCACACATTTCTAAGCAGGCCGTACAACAACATTTAAGGCTGAAAGTGGGCACGAAAATCGAGGAGGCCATACAACATTTATTGCTGTCCTGTTTTGCTGTTTGCAAGTATTTTCCAGTTGGCTGTGAGGCACGGAAAACGAGATAAGTTGTAAAAGTTTGCTTGCTGATTTTTGCTGACTATTTCTCACTGTAAAAAGCATTTTTAGAAATAAGAAAGAGCTCTCGAACTGGTTTTCCCCAAGAGTTGTAGGGGGTTTTTCCAAGGTCATCTTGACCAAAAATCACTGTGTTTAAATGTGTTAAATGGCTGTTTGTACCTGCTGATTTTTATTTCTGCATTTTCCAGCATTCTGTAAAATTTCCAAAATTTATGTTTTCAACAATATTTATTTTTCAGTTGTTGAATCTATGGATATGGGAAAGGGCATTTAACTATTTTGGAGAAATATGGTGAAACTGAAAACCGGGGTGGGAAATGAGAAATTTTTACATACAAGAATGAAAAGGGTACCAATAAACAATTGCTCAAGAGATTTGACAATTTAGATGATTAATGTTCTTTAAACACAATTAGCAACTCTCGAATTTATGACAACAAATTATCACAATGCCAATTTCATGTAGAACAATTAGATCTCCAATGCTAATGTGAAAGAACAAGAAATGCAGATATGCCAAAGTCCAATGACCAATTCAAACAATATTAACCATTCAAGAAGATATTCAACTCTTGAGATTGATTTGTCAAGTGCTTTTATTAGTGAGTTATTTAGCGCAAAATTATAATCTCTTAGATTATGAAACTCACAAGGAAAACAATGTGTTAATATTCAACAACTTAACCAATTATCAAATCACTTCAAAAAATCCAATGTTATCAATGTTAACAATCCTTTCCACAATGTGTTATGCTTATCAATGCAGCATTAACCAATGTTAGGAACCTTCATGTAACTTATGCTTTAAAGTTTGTGACAGCAGTAAACAAAAGATGCCAAATTAATCCAAATACTTGCAGATGACTTGATGAGAGTACATTAAAATGCAATCAATGAGAAATGCCTACGAGTGCAAGTGAAAAATGCACGCAAAAATGCAAATGAGGCAGCCAAGGGACAACGTAGAAGGCAACCCTCTTAAACTACTTTGCCAACACAAGACTATAAACAATGATGCAAGGGAGATCAGGAGATGAATGCTCAATGAGTGTATGACCTTTTCATATGCCACTGCTGTGTGTGATTAGACTTTATGATGCTTTTAAACTAATATGACAGTCATCAAAACTTGACATATATGCCAAGCAGTGATTACCCAATAGATGTAAATGACTTGTCAATGTGTTATGGTGACTTATTTATTAGTTTGATGCCACTTGTATGTATTTTTTACCATTGTAAACAAATGATCGGAGGCTGCTAGTAAAACATAGATGAAAATGAGGGTTTGAGGAGGCAAACCAGTAGGCTTTTAAGCCTTAAGAATGGCTAGCTTGCTTTCCCAAAACTCCTCCAATGAATTGGCGTCCTGCAACAACAATTGTTAGCTAAAAAATCTCTGCAACCACAAGGTATTGGCGACGAAAATTTAATGATAATCCGAGTAATGACTGAAATGAGGCAAAGAGGGCTAAATGAGGGCTAGAGGCTAGGCCCAGGATGGGGCAGCGACCAAGGGAAAGGCCTTCTAGGCTTGCAGTAGCGAGGAAAGAGGCCAATAGGCCTGCTGTCAAGGGTTAGAAAGGCCTGCAACACCTACGGAAGGCCTCCAAGGGACTGCCACAAGGCTAGATGAGGCTGCCGCTAGGGGAAATGAGGCCTTACAGCCTATGACAGAGGTTGATAGGGCTGTTGAGAGTCAACGGAGGAGGAGAAGGGTTCACAAAGGAAGGTTTAGAGGCCTAGAAAGGCTTGCGGCCAGGGATAGCAGCCCTTAAGGGCTGATGGTAAGGGAATAAGGGGTCACGACAAGGGTTAGGAGGCCGAATTAGGCCAGCGGCTCACCAAGGAGGGATAAGGAAGCTGCGGCTAGGGATAGAAGGGCTAACGCTAGGCCTAGGAGCCATAAATTTTTTTTTTAACCCTTGCAAAATTAAATTTTGACTCAGATCTTCAAAAAATTGCCACAAATTTGTCATGAATTCTCCTATGAGGGCTAGCGGCTTCCTCTTTTGCTTTAGCGGTTAGCTTGGAAGGTAGCCAGAGGCTAGATCTTGCCTTTCTAGGCTTAGATCTGCCTCAAAACCCCAACGATTTCCTTCAGTGGTCTAGATGTCTCACTTAAGTGAGAGAAACCCTCACAAAACTTGAGATGGCTTGAGAATTCACCTGCACAAATGAAAGAAAAGTTTCCCAAAAAAACCCAAATATATACAAAAAGATAAAAACCCCAAAAATAAAACCCCAATAGCTACAGAACAAAAGTTAGAAATAATTTGCAAATTATTTTTACAAATTATTTACAAAATATCTACAAATATAATTTTTTTTGCAAATTAAAATTTTGGAGAAATATTTTGAATAATAGCAGTGGATAAATGTATTTTATGAAAAATTAGAATATTGGCCACAAACCCTCCTGCAAAATTACAATGCCATGTAGAAATCCTAGAGCCCAAATATAGTCAGCCCGTCCCCAAAGTCTATGAACTTGGAGCCCAAGGGCTAGTGTACCTACAAATCTCTATAAATTTTCTCAAGTAGAACTGTTAGATCATATGTGAATTAAATCACCTAAGATATAAAATAAAATTTTGCCAATAAAATGCTCTTATCACTAACAAATGAAATAACAATTCGTTAAAATTTTTAGCACAATATAGGAAACCACATAACTAGCACATACCATAGATCAATGGAAGATGAACACCATGAATTGAACTCCAAAGTCTTTCTATTATGATATAGAAACGTTCCCAGCAGAGCAATGGCTCAATACTAACATTATAAAAATTACATTATCTAAAGATATTAAATAGAAGCTAAATGACTTCTATTTATAGAGAAATCCCTCCAAGTGGAAAATAACGGCTAGTTGGCTTGATCCCCATCAAAATAATTTTGACTGTTGAAAATAACTTGATGATCTTTTAATCTCCAGTGTCGAATTTCTAATTTTGAGGAAAAATTCGAATTTTTCTTAAAACCCTCTTTTAATTAACCCGAATATTAATATTTTGGATTAATTTCCTAAAAAGTTAACTTTGATTTAACCACCAAGGTCCAAGGGCCCAATTTTTCTTAAAACATCCATTTTTTCCTTGGCGGGGGATATCCAAAATTTGACTTCTTTTTGACCCACGAATTTTCCATTTGGAGAGAAATTTATTTCTCTATAATTATTTTTGGACTCAAAATTAATTAATTTTCCGGCTTAGGATTTAATTTATTTTTGCCAGAAAAATTAATTAATGGATACTAGAGGGCATTAATAATTTTTCCACCCTTGAATATTTTAGCCATGGTGTCTAAGTATGAGGGACCATGCACTAATATATTTTTTACATCAGATATTACAATTAATTCAACCCTCAAAGGGGGAATACACCTTTACATGTAGACTCTGATGAAATTATCCAATTCTGCAACACAATATGATCTAGTATAGACCAAGTGGTTTGTAATAAAATAATTTAGCCAAATGTGCTTAAATTATTCCCAAACCATTTTTACAAAGGCTCGATATAACACTAGAACTCACCTAAGACCTTTTTAAAGAATTCCACCCTAGATTTGGGGTTTAAGATGGAGGAAAAACTCTTCCGATTATCAGTGTATAGAAACACATAATTCGGTGAGGTTAAAAAAACCTCCTAGGATGAAATTTGTCGCCAAAATCAGAGGCTTACCTAAGTGGTGTTACATAATCAAACAATCTTACTAGCATCATTTACAATACAACTTCCTGATATTGGGTTTACAATGATAACGCAATGCTGGCAGATGACTTTTGAACTTTGAAAAAATTTCTTCACATCTTTGCATTCTGCTTCTTTGGATTGTTGACAAAATGTGGTCAACAAACTTCTTTGCATTGTGTTCCTCTATAAAGGTTGTACAAGTGAGCTCGAAATGAAAGGCTCAGAAAAATAAGGATTGAAGTGTTCTAAAGTGTTGTTAGACTCCGATGATAAGCCTTGGATGTGTGAGATCCTTGTCATGTGTTGACAAATGGATCCCCCTGAGCAGTGATGAACCTTGGATGAGCGAGATCCTTGTCATGTGTTGACAAGTGGATGCCCCCAAGCAGTGATGAGCCTTGGATGTGTGAGATCCTTGTCATGTGTTGACAAGTGGATCCCCCCAAGTTGTGATGAGCCTTGGATGAGCGAGATCCTTGTCATGTGTTGACAAGTGGATCCCCCCAAGCAGTGATGAGCCTTGGATGTGCGAGATCCTTGGTCATGTGTTGACTAGTGGATCCCTCCAAGTGTGTATAGAGTGATGGATGTATCTCCCCTATGATGATTATTCTTCATTAGATTGTAACAACATTGATCCAAAGTAGAAATAGTAGAGATCCTTGTATCAAAAAGAAATTCTTCCCTAGCTAGGAGGGAGTGTTGAAAATCGATAGCTATGGGATGAATTTCCTTGAATAAAATTTCATTTCTGACCTTCCTAAAGTGACTTTCTAAAAATAGAAAGTCATGTCTATCTTTGCAACCATGACTTTCCAAAAATAGTAAATCACTTTCCATCAATTCGTAATTCATATATATATATATACAATGGAAAATCACTTAACTTGTCCCCAATCAATCTCAATTGTTTAATTTTTAACTTAATCATCAATATTATTATTATTATTACTATTATCCTGTTTATGATATTATTATATTATTATTAAAAAGAAATTCAAGTCTCTCAATCATGAAACTCAATCATGTCATCTGTAATGCCCCTTAATTAATGCATATGTTACTCTCTCTCTCTCTCTTAATGGATTCATTCCTCTCGCTCTTTAATGCTCTTAAGCACCTCTTACGCTCTCTTACACACTTTAATGACTCATCATAAAAGATTCCTTTTACACTTCTCTCCTAAAAGCATAAGTTACACTTCTCTCCTTTATGGCATAAGTTACACTCCTCTACTTTATGGCATATGTAACTCCTCCTCAAGGCATAATGTTAATTTTAGATAATAATGGTATGTTCTATGCTTTAGCACAATTTACTTCAATGTTTCTTATCAACCCAATGACAATTTCCAATTATATTCAGTAGCAATCACATTAACTTAAACCTGTTGATAGTAAATGTAGATAGTACATAAAAACATGTGCAGAAGACAAGAGGACATAAGATATGGCAGATGCCAGGGACAAACCCCCATGTGGGGAACCCTTTGATCAAATCTTCTTATTATTCTTCAATAGTTCAGCAAAGAGAGAGAGAGTACAAATATCAGAATTACATGCCCAAAATAGTCCTGTCAAATCAACACTCAACAACAGTCAATGCAGCCCTAACAAGAAAGTCAATGGTGGTCAAAACAACCCCAAAATGTCCTCCAAGCAACTCAATCAATAGAAGAATAATTTTGCCTTCCAAGAGGGTCAAAGTCAACCCAAAATAGTTCGGTTAACCTAGTCAAACCCTGTTGTAATTTCTGCGGTCAAAGGTTGAAGTTAACGCTGAAGTCAAACCAGTCAAACTGTCCCAAACTCCTTGAAAACAATGTTCCACCAAGGTTCCGGGACGAGGGGGCGAGGGAGCGAGGATACGCGGGAGCAGCCTAGGCAAAAGCTCCTCACCAATTTTTAGGAAACGTGGGGGGGCATCAAGGTCCTAAAAGCTTATAAAGATAAAATATAATTTATAAATTGAGTCCACTATGACAATTGGGTTTGAATTGAAAAGCTGCAAAGCATGATCATTGATATGAATATCATTATCTAATATCATATAAATTTAAAATTCTAATTTATAATCATACATCATACATTATGATTAAAGTTTAAACCATATTGATGTTCCACTTCCTACTATGAACATTGAATATTGAAACAGTGATATTGACATAAAATTATAAAAGTCAAGTCTGATACATCAAGAGTCAAAATTTTATAGAGTCAGAATAACATAAGAACATCAACATATCGAAAGATAAATGAGCATAATTTTGCTCAAGCCTCAAGGTAATGCCCTGCTAGTCTCTGCATCTAGCTACTGCATGAATAAATAAGGATCAACCATATCACCATCTGAATCTGAATCACTAGCATTCTCAAACATGCTAAGTGGCACACCAACCAACCCCATCTGTCTCTATCAAATCTCTCCTCGATATCTACCTGTGCATCATCCTCTGGATCAACATCCCATCGTGTTGTTGGTCCCTTCAAATACTCAGGTGTCTTCCTATGCTCAATACGTAGGGCATTGTGCACAGCAACTAACTTCTCTGCTCTTTTAGAGGTAAGCTTGTTTCTCTTGACAGAGTGGATGAAGCTATATGTGGACCAATTCCTCTCTGCTGCAGAAGAACTAGGAGCGTCTTGTGAATGGAGTGAGGGGCCAAAGCGAATAATGAATTAAATTTATAAGAAAACGAATTGAAACCCTAAAGTATTAAAACTAATGTTAAATTTTAATTATAAACAAAATAAAAAAAAAGCAGGCCTCGACCCCCAGTCCCCCTCGACCCCCCACGACCCCTCACGACCCCCTTTTCGGAAACGACCCCTTAGCACAAGGAAACGTCCCCCTGGCATGTCCCCCTGCATACCCTGTTTTTTGGGAGCGTGTGGAAAATACCTCTTCTCGTCCCCAAGTCCCTGGAGCGCAGGGGAGCTAGGAAACTAGACCCCTAGGGGTGGGGGCGAGTCCCCGTGGAACATTGCTTGAAAATCATGCCAATCAATGCGGCCTTCAGAAAACGAAATTCCGCCCACAAGAACGAAGTCAACGCAAGTCAAAGTCACCTAAGCCAACGCTGCTCAATGCTGCCCTGATTCCTGAAATTTTTGGCCTCCAAAAACAATCTTGAAATTTGCCCTTTTTCACACGTGTGAAGTAGGGAAGCCTCCAAGTTGTATGGACCAATCAAGAGAGGAGAGAGTGAGATATGTGATGAGCTGAGTGATGTCCAAATGAGAGAGAGGTCACTGCTATTTATACACTTCGTTGAGGGTGAGAAGACACATTCATTGGGCTTCATGATCCTACATTTCACTGAGGCCGACCTTGACAATTTGTGCATCAGAAAGAGTAAATTTAAAATTCCATTTGTACTTGTCCGAATGAGATGATTTTTATATGAAAATTGTACCTCTTGAAAAGAGGAATCCAATGCAATAATCATCTCCATCATATGAGCTGTCCTAAGGTGGAATTTGACACTAGTTGCCAATTTTAACATTCCCTTTCAACTAGGGAGAATTCCACCTGCCAGTCCATCTGTCATCATCATGCCAAGCTGTCATCCTACACCATCCCTGTCATCGCTACCCTGCTCTGCTCTGCTGAACCTTGAAGTTAATAATGAAGAAGAAGTGATTGAGAGTGGGTCATAAGATCATTCCACTCTCCACTGACAAAAGTCAGTCCTTGATCCCAAATCAAGTTGTTGAACACCATGCATCCTAGTCATAGGGAGTATGGTAGTACACGATGCATCCATCGGTAGTGCTATGGTCCCTAACCATCTTTTGCCAACTCATTGGCCAGATGAGAGGTACTTCCCATGCATCTCGGACTCTATAGGTAGGATGTGTGCTGGGGCATCAACAGGAGAAGGTGAACCACTCATCTTGCTTATATGCCATAGGAGAAGGTGAACCACTCATCCTTTGCATATATCAATTGTAGGGGAAGGTGAACTACTCACCCTACACACATGTCAACCATAATGGGGTATCATAGGGGAAGGTGAACCACTCACCCTATATCCAACACACCACTAGGGGAAGGTGAACCACTCACCCTACACACATGTCAACCATAATGGGGTATCACAGGGGAAGGTGAACTACTCACCTTGTATCCAATGCACCACTAAGGGAAGGTGAACCACTCACCCTATGGTCACTCATAGCTCCAAGAAGTACCTCAAGCCCCCAGGAGCTCCCAAAGCTCTGTGTTCAACTCATACAGGACCCTCATAGGAGGGTCATTCCACGACTCCAAGTCTCTCTCAGAAGGTTAAGAATTTGACCTTCCCCAAAGGCTTCGTGAGAATGCCTGCGACCTGCTCATCCATCCTGATGTGTTGGAGCCTTATTGCTCCCCGCTATACCATATCCCGGATAAAGTGGTACTTGATATCAATGGGCTGGGAGTGGTCATGGAACACGAAATTCTCTGATAGGCTAATTCCACTCTGGTTGTCACAAATGATCATGGTGGTATCTAGGACGTGCTCAAATAGCTCACTGAAGAGCTTCCTCAACCAAACTTCTTCACAACAGGCCATACTCGCAACAATGTATTCTGCCTCAGCGGTGCTTAGTACAACCGATTTTTGCTTCTTGCTCATCCAAGATATAGACGCAAACCCCAAAGAGAAGCAACACCCAGATGTGCTCATATGATCCACTACACTGCCAACCCAATCAACATCTGAATATCCATGTAGCCTCAAATTCCCAGCAATGTATTTCAGTCCATAGTGAATTGTGCCCCAGAGATATCTCAAGAGATTCTTAGCAGCAATCCAATGAATGTGATGAGGCTCGACCATAAACTGATTCAACGTGTTCACAACGAAGCATATGTTTGGACGGGAGTTGACCAAAAACATCAGGTTCCCCACAAGTTGGCGATACTCGGAAGGGTTCGCTAATCTGAGCCCAACAACACTTCCACACAACTTCTTAAAGTTGAGTTCGATCGGAGTAGTCACAGACTTGCAGTCCACCATACACATCTCTCAAGTAGCTTCACAATGTATTTTCCTTGAGAAAATAAAATCTCACCTGGCTTTTGCCAGACCTCCAACCGTAGGAAGTAGTGCATCAGTCCTAGGTCCTTTATCTCGAACTCGGAAGCCAACTCCCTCTTGCATTGATGAATGAGAGGGTCGTCACCTGTTAGAAAGAGATCATCCACATAAAAGACCAGAATGAGAGGTCTGTCCTTTTCAACCTTAAAGTATAGGTTCGGGTTAACATCACTCATTGTAAATCCCAACTTCATAAGATAGCTATCGATCCTCTCATACCAAGTCCTAAGGGCTTGCTTCAATCCATAGAGGGCTTTCTTCAACCTACATACATGTGCCTCACGATCTTGAACCTCGAACCCCTTGGGTTGTTCCACATAGACTTCCTCTTTAAGTGAACCATGCAAGAAGGCAGTTTTGACATCTATCTTGTGTAGGCATAGACTTCCTCTTTAAGCGAACCATGCAAGAAGGCAGTTTTGACATCTATCTTGTGTAGGCTCCATCCTTGCAAAGCGACAAGGGCTATGATCGAACGTGTAGTGGTATATCGGGCAACTGATGCAAATATCTCATCATAGTCTACTCCTTCCTTCTGAGAGAATCCTTGAGCTACAAATCTGGCCTTAAACTTTTCAGCACTTCCATCAACTCCATGTTTGATCTTATAGAGCCATTTTGAAGTGACACTGATTTGTCCTTGGGTTTAGGAACCACATCCTAGACATCATTCTTCATGATCGACTCATACTCCTCGTTCATCGCATCCTTCCAAACTTGTTGCTTCACGACTTCTTCGAATGTACAAGGCTAAGATTGTACAATGGTACTCATGGTAGCTAAGTACCCTTGGTACCTATTCGGATTCTTGATTTCGCGAAATGTCCCCCTCGGTGCAATATGTTTCTCAGAATCTTCAAGAGTATCTTTGAGCCACAAAGGATTTTTTCTTGAAGTAGAGGGCTCACTAGGAGGTGGATCAATGGGAGCCATCAGACATTCAACATCGGGCGTCGGTTCATTAGACATATGTTCATCTTGCTTTTCTGCATCCGCATCATCATTGTCCTTCCTAGGGATAGGAAGATCTCAGATCTTTCTAAGAGCAGAGTCTTCATCGAAAGTGACACCATGACTTAATTCCACTTACCTACGACCTGGCACATAGATTCTATATGCCTTCGAAGTTTCACTGTAGCCCACAAACATTCCTTTCTTCCTAGAGGCATCCAGTTTGTTTCTTTTCTCTTTCGGCACATGAAAATATACGGGACAACCAAAAATTCTAAAATGAGAAACATCAGGTTTCATATCAGTGAAAACTTTTTCGGGTGTCTTGAAGTCCAAAGCTTGATGTGGGCATCTGTTTTGGACATACACAACGATGTTGGCAGCTTCTCCCCGTAAGAACTTTGGTAGACCTTGGTCATGAAGCATGGCATGGGTCGCTTCTATGATAGTACGAAGGGCAGAAATAAGATAAAATTCTTTTTGCTTTACAACATTAACTTCTTCATACTCGAAGTTTCTCGACTTCTTGGGAGGACGACCATTTCCATTTCGAGGAGCGGGAGCATTCCTCTTTCCTTTGTTGTTGAACTTGTTGTTCCTTTGATTTCCATTGTCTTTGAAGTTGTTGTTATTGTTGTCATCATCTCTTGAAGTATACTTCTTGTGAGGAAATTCTCTAGCGAAGTGGCCAAACCTGTTACAATTGAAGCATATTCGTTTTCTTCCTTCTTTGAATCTTGGGTTGAACCCTTGACCTTGATTTCTTGGACCAACATTGTTCTTCCTCTTAGAATGAGTGGGGAAGGCGGTAGGATTGTTTCCATTTGAGGGCTTCTCTCTTTCCATCGTCCTTATTTCTTCTTGAGTGCATCTAGCCACTAATTCATCAAATCTCGAAATCCTGGCATTGTTGAGGATGGTAGTGTTGGACACATCCCATTCTCTTGTAAGGCCTCCAAGTGCAATACGAGTATGCTCCCTGTCACCAATGACTTCTCCAGTAGATAGGAGATCATTCTTGATTTTGGTGATCCTCATGAAGTAGGATTGAATGATTTCTCCTCTATCCATCTTAATGTCTTTCAACTTGCTCTTGAGAAAGAGAACTTGATTTGCATTATTTACTTTGAACATCCTAACCAGCTTGTCATACATCTCCATAGATGTTTTCAAATAAGAGATACAGACAACCAAAGGCTTGTGAATAGAATCAACAATAATTTTCTTAGCTTTAACCTCACCTTTCTTGTACTTTGTTTGTGCAGCTGCAGATGCATTTGAAGGAGGCTCCACTACTCTTCCTTTCACATAGTCCATGGCATCATTTTCTTCCAATGTCAAATCTAGAGATATCTTCCATGCCTGATAGTCTGATTTGTCCTTGAGTTTGTCCTTGGATTTGAAGTAAAATGTAGTCGTCATTGGGACTAGTTCCAAGTCCTTGTCCAACAACTTCCCTTAGTGATTGCTTTGCTTCACTCTTACTTGGGCTTTGTCTTCACCTGAGCTCTGATACCATGTTAATTTTAGATAACAATGGTATGTTCTATGCTTTAGCACAATTTACTTCAATGTTTCTTATCAGCTCAAAGACAATTTCCAATTATATTCAGTAGCAATCACATTAACTTAAACACATTGACAGTAAATGCAGATAAAACATAAAAACATGTGCAGAGATAAGCCAAGACAAGAGGACACAAGATATGGCAGATGCCAGGGACAAACCCCAATGTGGGGAAACCCTTTGATCAAATCTTCTTATTATTCTTCAATAGTTCAACAGTGAAAGAGAGAGTACAAATATTAAAATTACATGCCCAAAATAGTAATGTCAAATCAGCAGTCAACAACAGTCAGTGCAGCCCTAACCAGAAAGTCAATGGTGGTCAAAACAACCCCAAAATGTCCTCCAAGCAGCTCGGTCAACAGAAGAATAATTCGACCTTCCAAGAGGTTCAAAGTCAGCCCAAAAATAGTTCGGTCAACCCATTCAAACCCTTTTGTAATTTCTGCAGTCAAAGGTTGAAGTCAACACTTAAGTCAAACCAGTGAAATTGTCCCAAACTCCTGGAAAATCGTGCCAATCAATGCGGCGTTAAGAAAACGAAATTCTGCCCATAAGAACGAAGTCAACGCAAGTCAAAGTCACCCAAGTCACCGCTGCCCTGATTCCTAAAATTTTCAGCCTCCAAAAACAATCCTAAAATTTGTCCTCTTTCACATGTGCAAAGTAGGGAAGCCTCCAAGCTGTACGAACCAATCAAGAGAGGAGATAAAGAGATATGTGATGAGATGAATGATGTCCAAATGAGAGAGAGGTCACTCCTATTTATACACTTCGTTGAGGGTGAGGTGACACATCCATTGGGCTTCATGAGGCTACATTTGACTGAGGCCGACCTTGACAATTTGTGCATGAGAAAGAGTAAATTCAAAATTCCATTTCTGCTTGTTAGAATGAGATGATCTTTATATCAAAGTTATACCTCTCGAAAAGAGGAATCCAATGCAATAACCATCTCCGTCATATGAGCTGTCCTAAGGTGGAATTTGGCCCTAGTTTCCAATTTTAACACAGGAGTTACTCCCTCATGAAGTCGACCTCCTTGCTATTCCTATATATTTGTGCCTCTCATCCTCACTTGACACACTTGTGCTTGTGAAAGGAGAATTCGAACTTGAGAAAGAGAGAGTTTGAGAGTCTAGAGGAAGATTGAGAGAGAGAGAGAGACTTGAAGAGAAAGAGTAGATCTTGGAGAACCAAAGTGATTCAGTGTTTGCATTAGCTACTGCTATTAGAGATCTTCTTCAGATTTGGGTGAACTTCATTCTCTCATTGTACTTTGTATCTTTGTTGAACATTTGATTTCTAATAGAAGAAGAATCTGGTTGGGTTTTCCCTGGTCATTGACCTAAATTCTCTGTGTCTCATTGAGTTCTTGACTGTCTTCCATTGTGCATATGGTTTATATGGTTTATGTTCTATCTAAAATTACTTAACATATTTTGCAGCATAAAGAAATTACTGATTTAAGTGATTGTTACAACATAGAACATCATAATTTCAACACTATGCCTTCACCCTTCTACATCTTGATATTCCGGATCTTCTCGTTCAGAAACATCTTCCTCTGTTCAGAAGGATTCTAATATAACCCTACAAGAGCATCCCACATCTCTTTGGTCTTGTTCTTGGTTAATATATGTAAGACTATATGATCTCGAACTCCATCGAGAATCATCTACTTCGCCCTGGCCATTTCCTTTCTAAAGTTGGCTAGCTGTTGTTGATCAGTAGGTTCTGCCACATCATTGTCCGCATAAATTTTTAGACCATGCTCATCAAGGAAAAAGGACATTCTGGCCTTCCAAATGACATAGTTGGAGGCACCGTCTAGTCTTTCTTGCTCTAAGTTTGACTGTGGCCATCTCTGCAAAAACTCTACTTGAAGTTGAAATCTCCCTCTTTATCTTGCTCAACTGCTAACTTTGCCATTCACATTGCCTTCTAGAGTGAGAAAATCTGCTTGCTACTATTGCCAGCCGCAACTGGAAATATTGGATTTCTGAACTAGAAACCCTTTGAGAGAAATCCCTCTATTTGGTCACTTTCTCTTCCACTCAACATTGATTCTTCTCTAGCAAATCTGCTGCAAAACCCTTATGTGCCCAGACAAGAAATCTGCTCAGCGAAAATATTGATTTGCTTCATCGAAATTGCTTCCTGGCTTCACTACTTCCCGTTGAAATTGCTACTGGGTTCTACGAATTTTTCTTGCCACCTGCACTAGAAAAATTGAACCCTCTGCCCAATAGTTCGAACTACCTGGCTAGCCTCTACGCAAATCTGGAAATCATGATGCCAGACTCCCTTTGAAGCTGGACGATTTCGTCCTTCTGCTTTTGAGCTTCCTATTCGATCAATTTTGCTCTAATACCATGTGAAAATTCCTTGAAATGCAGCAACTAGAATTAATTCTCGTTCGATTTATTAATTTTTTGATTAATATCGAATTAATCACACTGCAATTTCTTCAAAAAATAAAAATACTTTGAAAGATAAACTGGAAATTGAGAAAATACGAACAGACACACATAAAAGAATGACACAATTATTTTTGGACAAATGTCCCCGAAAAAACCCATTGTGGGAAAACCGGTGCAGCAATTGAGGGTTTTATCATTATGCAGTAGTGGAAATTCTGAGTACAACTGGATGCCCAAAATTGGCAATCCACTACAAGAGAAACTGACCACAAAAATTAGTAAGACAATTTTTGTCTCACCCAACACTAATCCAACTCCAAAATTAACACTTTCTGGGCTCCACAATACCTCTGCGTCACACCTGCACAGGCTCTTGTACGCTCTGCCTGGAAACTGCAACTAATCAAGCCGTCTGCCAACTTAGCCTCTGAGAATGACTCGCTGTTCCGTTCTGGAAATTCTCCCGGTCTCTAGCCGCTGAATCGACCCTCTGACTGGCCAAATCAAACTCTGCCTCTGAAGCTTTTGCGCAACTCCATTGAGGAAACTTGACCCTCTTGTAGTTGACTCTCTAGAACCGAAAGACTTCCTCCAGACTCACTGTCTTCGCCCCTCTTTGTGTCCCCTCTTAGGCTCGAACTCTTCCCGAAGAATGCTGCTCTCTGGAAAATCAAACTGGCCAAGAAAACTCACTCTTCAAGTGTGTTTCACCATCTACCCATCAACCTCTTCTTATAATCTCTTGCTGAGACTCTAATGGCCATGATTAAAACTTAATCGATGGTTTGAGATCATCTTAAAGTCGATCCGTGTGAGTTTCTAGAGAATTCTCACATTTCTCAATTAATTACTATTAATTAATCGATTTCCCTAAGTTAGACTTGGGCATTTTTTAATTATTGATCAATTAATTAATTGAGCTAGCTCTAGGTGGAATTTCCAGAAACGATTTCTGGGTTTTTGAGAACTCCTGTGTTTTAGCCTCTCCACAAAGTCTTGAGACTAGAACACCATCTGATACTACAATAACTAACTTTCACTCCCAGGAAAAATGGCTGTAACAAAGCTCAAGATTCATACCCTCTTTTTTCCTAACAAAGTCAATTCATATACTTTCACTCAGCTTCATTCTTAATCTCATAGAAAGATCAGGACACTTATTTTTTTCCTTGCCCCCCTGTTCTCACTCGCAGATTCATAAATTCACAGCTCTGAAAAGTCTCCTAAGCTGTCACCATTGTCTCTGATATTACATGTGAACATTAACGGTGTCCTATAGCAAACTAAACATGTTAAAATATGGCACATATGCAAATTATCACAGTATTACTCACACAATAAGGCACAAGATTTGGATGGAAAACAGTTAAGCCCTTTATTAAAATATATCCAGAGATACAATAATATACAATAATAGAAGCTGGTCTCTCTCAATTGGAATGGGGGGCTTGATTCCTTTATGTGGGCATAGGAGAGTGTAACTGCAAATATTCCCTTAAGACACTTGGCGCAATATTGCTTTCTCATGTAACCTGCAAATTCCCATCATGGCTTGAAATCTCCGAAGCCATTATTAAGTTGTATGAGAACATTATGTGCGAAATGTGCACCTATGATATTCTTTTATACTCAACATTGATATTTTCCTGTGACAAGCATTTCATGACATTACACTATTTATGACCTGGGACATTAGGAATTCAACATAGACCTAATAAAGATGCATTAATGCTCACAGGGTATCAGGTGTGTTTTGTGTTTGCTAAAGTTGAGTTTGGGTATCTGAAAGTCTAGGAATTAGAATCCTGGTAACACTGGTATTCAGTTTTGCCAGAACCCTGGTAACACTGGTATTCAATTTTGCCACTTTCTCTGTGAAATCCTTGGTCAAGGCCATTTTTCATGTTGGATTACAAGAGTACATATTGGATCTTCTTGGCTCATTTGTATGGCAATTTTCAGGCATTTTGATCTTTCAAGTTGACAGCTTATTTGTTTAATGCTTTATGATGGAATAGTTTAATATTCTGCTCTGGCTGTAATCTAAATTATTAAAAAAAAAAATCAGTGTTGCGAACATCTCGATGACATCCCGATTTTATCTCGAAATCAGAATTTTTTGGCCTAGCTGATGTTTGTCGATTTTTACCAATATTTTGATAATCTTGATTTCGCTGATGTTTGCCAACTTTTCCTGATATTTTCCCGATTTTTTGGTTTTCCAAACCCTTGCCGATTTTATCCCGATGCTGATGTTCGCAACCTTGAAAAACATATACTTAGTGGTTAAGGAGTTTTCATCCTTTAATCATGTCTTACTCTTGGTTATTCATTCACAAGCACAAATTGGTTATTAATAGATGTGAATTCTGCAGGAAAAAAAGCTCTATAAATAATGCTTGTTTGAAAATTGAAGCAATCCTTTAAATAGGATGGATTGAAAAATGAAATGTGAAACAGCAAGAAACAAGAATGGGCTTGGATAGATAGCTCTAGAATGAGAAAACTGATTATGGATATGAAAGATTGAGGCATATTGCTGGAGGAAAAGTTCGCTTATTGGATAGTGTGTATGTACAGTATTCTAAATTTGCTGGTGAAGTTCAGAAGGGAAGGGGAAAGGTACCTGTTGCTGACTACAAGGTGGCAACATATTTGAATGAAGATGACGTCCTACAACCGTTCAGTATGGAGCAGAATAGCCGTGCTTGTTACTCATTTTGCATGTGTCCAGGTGGCCAGGTATTTAACCTCAGTGAACTCTAATATGTCTCAGTTATCAGGGAAGTAACTGGGACTTGTTCAAAATTCAATTAAATTAGGACGTTTAAAAGATATCCTGACAGCCTTTACTGGATTAATATTAGTTTACTTGCAGATTGTCCTTACTAGTACAGACCCATCGGAGCTTTGTATAAATGGGATGTCTTTCTCAAATCGTTCATCTAGGTGGGCAAATGCAGCAATTGTAGTTACTGTTTCACCAAAGGACTTTGATGCTTTCCAAAGTCATGGGAGTCTTGCAGGAGTTGCATTTCAGGTAAGTGTTTATTATTTTGTGTAATTATCTTAACTGAGTAAAATAACATGGAGTCTAATATCAATTTCTTCAAACCAGGATACAATTTACCCATCCTATATAACAGTATTCCATGCTTCTAGGGACATTCTTAATACAGACTATAACAGTTTGCTTAAGAAAGCTGAAATTTCAATATTATATGGGCCATGGACAGTGGCCCTGTCTCACAAATTCCTTATCTTATGGTTTCTTTCATTCAAGAGAGATAAAACCTATAAACAACATCCCTTGTACTAAGATTGTTTTTCAGTTGAACCTTTTTGTGTTAACTTTCTTTGCTTTCCCAGTAATGTATTTCATATTAAGCAAAGTAAGTTGTCCTTCCTATTATCTCCCTAGAACTTTCATGTAAGGATAGGGGCTCTGGCAAATCTAATAGGGACGGGTGTGTTAATTTTTCAATAACTGATCTGATATAATATTCTCAGCAATTTGTTTTATAGCGAGAAAATTATATTCACCCCAACAAATTATTTTTTCTGAAAACTGCTGAATAAAAAATACTTTGGCATAACTTTAAATAATTTGTAGCAAAAATTTAATAGAAAATTAGTCACAAAACCTAGCGGAAATTTGCCCAACAAATTCTGCTTCACTCTTCTATTACTGAGGAAAATTAGGGCTCCCTTAATAGGGAGAATGATTGTTAGAGAATACACAAAATACAACACAATATTGTTGAAAATGCAACTAAGGTCGGTCTTCATAATTGTCATTGTACTTGTATCAATATGTATTTTACTTAAAAAAAGAAGAAAAAATATTATTATTATTTTTATTGTTGAGCATGTTCTTCATGCTTTGTTTTGGTCAAAAGAAAATGTAAGAGGGCATGTTCTTAGTGACTCTTGCAAAAGAAAGAAAATTTGAATTTTTAAGTGTTATTTGTCCCTCCAAGTTGCCAAGCCGGCCCTCTTACCCATCAATTCGGCTCTGGTATTTGAGACACCTTTTTGCATGAAGGAACAAGTATATATTGGCACCTATCCTGCACCATTTGGCAAGTAATCCGGGTCTCCTTCTGTAGAAAACAATTCGGATCTGTGGCATGGAATCTGAGGCACAAATCCTGAAATATAGTGAGCTTTCTAAGGCACCTTCTTCTGTGGTATTCGATCAAGTTAAGGCACCTACTTCTGTGATATTTGAGCAAGTTGAGGAACCAGACTTCTATGATGATGCAAATTTCAGAGCTTCATGATGATGCACGTTTCATATATACATTCTTGTAATATTCCTAATGGAAATATACCGTGATAAACAAAACAAACATAGCAAAAACACACATAAAATTTACACACAAATCAGGCACTATATATTGAGCCAAAAACTGTGCTGTTCTGAGCCATTTTATTATAAAATCATGGGCTCACAATCGGGTGTTGGAAAGTGTGCACCTGGGCTTGCTCAAGGAAAGGTTGCAAAGCCCAAGTGATGAAGACAAGTCCCCCAAATGCTGCTGGCTGATCTCTCTATGGCTCTCCGCTGATCTCCCCAGGAAACTGAATTGCTGGCTGCAAGAAATGGCTGCTAGGGCCTCCTCCGTTGCTCAGAAAAATCCGGGAAATTAACCCCGAGCTCTCCTCCAATAACCCACCTCGAAATTTTGGTCCAATTTCCCCTAGCTCCTCCAGCCGCTGGGTATTTCGACCCACCTGTAAATTCTGCTGCCTGAGTGTCCCCAAAATGGCTGACCCCAAAATGGCTGAAATCTTCAGCAAAACTCCTTCCCGAACTCCCCCACAAATCTCAGCCCAAAATTCCCTCTCTCCTTGAGTCCCACGTGTGGCACGAAAAAGAGCTGCGCAGGCCCTGCACAGTCACTGCTGAAACTCCTCCACACTCCCACTGCAATGCTCCCGGATCGATCTTTGAAAGCTGAACCGAGCTCTTAAGGAGCTAAGGGATGGATAAAGAGTAGTCTTTGTTGAAGAAGGGCCGAAAACTTGAGGCACTATGTTGCTGTGGGACAATGCGCACTTGTTGCATTATATCAATGTAACTTAGGTTGAGTTCTGTGGCACTCTTTCTGTGGTTCGTGCAAGCCACCTATGGCATCATATCTTTGTTATACGAGCTACCTGTGGCATCTAGTTTATGTGGGAATTTGCAGACCTGAGGTTGCAGACCTGAGGCACCTAGTTTATGTGAAAATTTGCAAACCTGAAGCAATTTATCACTGTGGAATGACACAGAACCCGAGGCCAAATAGCTATGGAACCTTACGAAGTTTATAAGACAATTACACCGCGGAATGTTGGAGACTATATATAACTACGAAATAGTGCGAATTAAGGCACTGTGTTATATCTCCGTAAAAGAAGGACTATGATTTGAGTTATAAGGTATCTTAACTCTCTGAGGTGAGTATTATCATCTGAACTCCTTTGTGGTAGGGATCTGAGCTTTCTCTCTGAGCTATACTGAGCCTTATCTCTGTGGTATTGCTATATCTCTATGGTATTTTTATTCTACAAATGCTAGTTAATCTCTATGGAAAATTCAAGTGAGAAGATTTGCATTGATGATCCAATGATGACATCATGATCCAAGTTTCTGTGATGACAATTATGATCCAAATTTAGTAATTTGAGTTCTGTGTTGGAGTTCATAATGATGATTTGAGTTCTGAATTCAGTATGATGATCCGAGTTCAGTTAAGCGTGATGATGATCCGAGTTTCTCTGTGATGAAAAAACGAACTCTTCTGTGATGACAGGCTGAACCCTTGTGAAGAAGGACCTGTGATCTAGCCTAGTGAAAACTGCTCAAGATAAATGTTAATGACAAGTGAAGAGTCTCTGTGAAAGAAGTAAAAAACATAATATGATCTGAGAATCTTGAAGATGGCTGAATTTTTTTTGTGTGATCCAGATTCCAATCTGTAGTTAAGTCTCTGTTCATAAGCTATATCAAGCTATAAGAGATGAAGCCTCTCAGGAAGTCTGCGTAGAAAAGGAAGAAAAATGTGCCTTATATAGACCTACAACAAAAGAGGCCAACATTACTTATCAAAGCTTGTGGTGAAGATCCGAATTATGATCTTAGCTCTATCTGTGGTAAAAGGGCTGAGCCCCTTGTATCTGTGGCATATCTCAGTAAATGTAATCAAAGGTGTTGATTATTTGATATGCCACCATGATTTGGTTGAATGTTTGAACACATGAAAGACATTGTTACCAACCTCATATTATAGCATCCACACCAGTGGAATGGTCACTTTCCATGAATGCTGCGTTAGTGCAGTTAATATGGACATCATGACCCCTATACGATATCATTTAATTTGAAGGAGAAGCATTTAAAGAATCCAATAAAAGTCATGGGAGAATAAATGTCAAGAAGATTGAAAAATGTTAGTTAATAAAGAACTGTGATAAAGAAATCCGCATGAAGGATTGAATAAATGTTTGAGTCTAGATCTTAGACCTGAATGATGATATGTATTGCAAGAGAAAATGTTGTTGTTACAATGACATTGTGATAAAACGGAGTTTCTTGATCTGAAGATCATTGCAAGCATATAGCTTTGGACATCGGAAATATATGCAAATTAACAAAGACATATTAAGAGGTTGAATCTCCTCTTCAAAGTCTGAAGGCTGATCAAATTATGAGCATAATACATCTTCTGATATCTTGCTGAAAGGTTGAGACTTAATGGGATTGCAAAATCTAGGGTTTGGAGCTGAAACCCTATCTAAAGAATTGTTAACCCTATCTAGACAAAAAGGGTTGGAGAAGAAAGTCTTGGGCATATGGATTGATTGCTTCTGCTTGAAAGAAGAAACCCTAGCTCTTGGAAGAAGTGACATCTTGATAATGATGTTGATTTGCAAGTTGGATGCAAGAGGGCTAAGATTAAGAGGGACCTGACATGTTCTCAAAAATTAAGTATCTTGTATCTTTCTTTAAATCATTACTATTGTTGATATTCTTCATGTCCTTATGTATCTTGTTTGGTTGTATTTGTTCTTCCATGCCACCTAGTGAGGATAGCAGCCGCAGGTACATAGTGAAGATTGCCAAGGCTGTGGCAATTGATGGAAGAACAAAGTCACAAGAAGACTCGTGATTGGATGAGCTCTAAACTCAGAGGGAGTAGACAAGATCAGCCTGATTGAAGCGTGTTTTTGATCTATGTGACTTCCAAGATGAAGATGGCTAGAGGTTTTGAAGAACAATGCTGATCTGAATATGCTGAAGATGAGCCCGTAATTTTTCTGCTATGTATTGATGATATGTTTCTAACAAGGGTTGAGGACTTTTATGTCCAATGTAAGAGGTAGTTGTTTTCGTAAAGGCATGAGCCTAGTGAAATCCTTGTTACGATCTTGGCATAATGGACTGTTAGTCCATGGACATCTCCATGATGAAAATTTGAAGAAGGTGCAAGACTCTGTTGCTGACTTGGTTGATTCTTTGAATGGCTCATTGAACTATTTGTTGCATATTCTGATGTTTGCTTCTGTTAGAAGCCATGAGTGAAGCCGAATAAATAGCTGGTTGTTCAACATACTGTTGTTTGCTGGATTCAGCCATGGTATACTTTTCAGCTGTTGAGCAGGTTGCTGATGTTTGCTTCTGTGATAAGCTTGGAATGGCTAAGAATCCCTCTCTGGGAGTCAATGTTGGTTGTATAGCATCATGAATCTTCCTTGGGTTGTAGTTGAGAAGCCATAGATTATGGTCTGGAAGATTGTCACTTCCTTAGGTCAGTTGACTGAGAGGCCAGTGAGTCTGGTCAGGGAGCTTGGTTCTGAGGCATGAAGTGATCCCTTAGGTCAGTTGACTGAGAGACCAATAAGTTTGGTCGGGGACACTGATTTGTGATCTCTCCCTTAGGTAGTTACCGAGAGACCAATGGATTGGTTGGGGAGATTGATCTTGAGTTCTCTTCCTTGTGTTGTTGACAGAGAGGCCAATGAGTTTGGTTGGGAAGGATGAGTTCTCTCCCTTGGGTCGTGGACCGAGAGACTATATAGTCAGGGATTGAAATAGGGATTCCTCCCTTGGGTCATGGACTGAGAGACCTTGTTTATGGAAAAAGAAAAGTTAAATTTTGAATTAATTATCCCACAAGTGTCAAGTCGGCCCCAAGTCGGCTAGGTCCCTTTGAGGCATCTATTCAATCCCCTTTGGAGACTATTAATATGATATATCTCCTCCTCACTTTGGCACATTGAATGATCTAATGTTTTATGTGTGTCCTAGTGAAGAAAGGAGAAGGGGGAGGCCGAATTTCAGAAGGAAGCAGGAGGAGAGGCTTGGCACTGATGGGAAGCTCTTGTTACTGGTTAGATGTTATCTTGATGTCTTATTTCTGGATGTATTGATGAACATTGAACTCTCTCTCTTATAAGGAAAGATTTATGGGTTTTCCCCTTGTGGGTTTTGCTCTGGCCTCAGGCCTATTTTTCTGTCTCTTGTCTCATTGTTATTTTCTACTGCTCTACTGTGATTAATGGTTGAAATTTTCTTATGTATAAATGCTTGATGATATTGAATGTTATATGTAATTGATGCTAATAAATCATTGTTAGTAGTTATCGTTGAAGAAAATGGCTTTAGTCTTGTTTCTACTAGAAAAATCAAGAAGATATACTTCTGATGTTAGCCAGGGAACATTTGTTTCCAGTAACTTTTTGAATATTTACTTTGTATTTGTGTTGTGAAATGCATTTTGGCAGTATGTCAGGGAGGATAATTTTTTTCATTTAGAAAAGTTCATGTCTCAAACATTTTTGGTAGGGAACTTTTATTTCTGGTATTCTTTTTGAATATTTACTTTGTATTTGGGTGTTGAAAACACATTTTCGCAATATGTCAGGGAGAATATTTTTTTTTTTCAGTTATAAAAGCTCATGGCCAAAAGGGAAATCTGCACCACTCTCTTAGGAATGTTTAGTCTTTGAACTGTCGCAGTCTAGCCACTTACAATTCCACTCATTTCTGTCCCAGTGACTCAGGGTATTATCCAAATCACTATCACTGAAAGGATCCAACAAAGTCAGTCAAAGTCAGGGGTGAAGAGTAAAGCCCATTAGTCTGCCTCCATGTGCCTTGAAGATAGGGAAAACCCCACCTGTACAGGCATCAGAGAATAATCATTGAGGGTACTTTGGTTTCCTATGGAGAATTTTCCGACTCTCCCAAGAAATTGGTTAAATTAGTGTAACTGTAAATAATGACATGTAAGCTAAACAAAGCCGATATCCAAAATTCTTGTTCCTTGAGTTCTATCATTGTGAGCAGATGTTCTACGCATCTCTTCTTTCTTCCCTTAGAAATGAATGGATTTAGTAGTCTCATCATCCAGCTGCCCTAAAGTAAAAGGAAAGGCAGACCTGATGTTTGCATCTGCTGAATCTTGTCTACTTTAAGCCTTCTATATAAATATTTTAGTACTGTATTTCTCATCCTTATTTCATAATAGTTTATGTTTCTAAATACTTTGCAGAGAGAATTGGAGAAGGAAGCTGCAATTATGGGGGGAGGCAATTTTGTTGTTCCAGCACAGACAGTTCCAGACTTTCTTGAAAATAAGCTGTCAGGTATGTTTGATATCTTGGCCACAGCGTGTTGAACAGCCATGATACACACAATTTTGTGTTTCAATATATTTATGTCAGTAATGTTAACAACCTGAGCTTTGTCCAGTCAGCCATGTCTATCTAGTCTTTTCTGGAAAAGCTTACCTTTTTTCTTTCAGCTGTTTCCCTGCCACCTTCGAGCTATCGGTTGGGAGTTAAGGCAGCATGTCTGCATCAACTGTTTCCCTCACATATAACGCATGCTTTGAAGCAGGCTCTGATAACATTTGATAGAGAGGTGGAACAATTCTTCTTTTCTTACATTTCAACACAAACTTCATATATTATAATCTCATGAGAGCTTGTTTATGATTTAAGCTTTTTATCTTACGATCTTTCATTTGTGCTTGAAATATGAAACAGATCCCAGGTTTCATATCAAAGGAGGCACTTCTTCATGCTGTAGAGGTATCCTTTTCTTTAATGCTGAAGGCACATTAGATTCCTTGGGTTTGCATTTAGCTTACACTTACAACCATTTTTTAGTTAATTCATGGGAGGTTGTAATAGATTTGATGATATCAGTTGTGTATGACATTGGATCTTCATTTATAGAGAATATTCTATTTTTGATAACATGTTCTTGTTTATTCAGACCAGGACAAGTGCACCTGTACGCATTCCTCGTGATATGACAAGTTATGAGAGCCTGTCACTACAAGGCTTGTATCCTATTGGAGAAGGGGCAGGCTTTGCGGGTGGAATTGTAAGTGCTGCTGTTGATGGTTTGTGTGCTGGTTTTGCACTTGCAAAACAACTTAGCTTGTATAAAGGCCATTTGCTAGATTCAGTTTTGGAAAAGTCCCAGAGAGACACTGGAAATGGGAAGTACTGATAGTCATATCTTCTGTAATTTATTTCTTAAAATTTTCATTCCCTTTTTATATTCAGTATGTACCCTGTTTTGCACTTCTATTTTTATCCTATATGGTTGGTTCTCTTAAAATATATGTGCTTTTTAACTTCACTGAAAATAAGACTTTAGTCAATCAAACTCAGTGTTGCGGGGGAGCGCCCCCCCCCCGTCCTCGATCCCGGTCCCAATCCGCGCTCTGGGTGGGAGTGACTCGGGAGTGGGTCCGGAGCGCGCTCCCTAAATTTTTTTTCGCTCCCTGCCTTTTTGGGAGCATTTTCGGGATCGTTTTGCTTTTTTGCAATTTTTTTTGTAGTAATGTTCGAAATGAAATTTTTTTGAAAGAAACAAATAATTTTTGAGTGGGGCAGCTTAATGATCAAGTCTATGTCCCTAGTATTGATATGCTATTCATGGTAATGTTAAATTCTTAAAGTAAAAGGAGAGAATGTCACTTTTACTTAAATTTTTAACATTACCATGAAATGACTTAGGATGTTTGAGAGTGGTTCCGGCCTCATTGGATTTCATATGGAGAAAGTAGAATTCTAGATTTCATTCAAAATCCAGCAGACTTATTATTTTTTTCAGGATTCCAGGATTGGGGATTGCAATGTTTCCATTGAATTTTGTCATGTATTAGGGTATGGAACTTGTATTTAATCAAGAGCACCAATCCCTCTATGTACCTTGATGTTAGTGACATTGGTTGTCGAACTCC
>APFE031688002.1:52132-76179 GCA_000404065.3 Pinus taeda | reverse complement strand
ATAGCCTCTGCTCAACTATCTCTGTCGTGAAAGGAAGACTTGGTCTATTTACCCAAATCACACCCCTTTCATGTATCAACTTGCTCTAGCATACCTTTGGGAAAACCGGTGGAGATCTGCTACATGATCTTCAAAGCCCCATAATGAAAGTGACCCAATCCCCTGTGCCACAAATTGCCAATGTATCAACTTTGAACCATCTCTTTTTCGTGCTCAAAGAAGCATAATATTCTACCTCTAGTGTATAGAGATTCTTCACCCGAATCCCTATCTTTTTTACTTGACCTATGGCTATGTTTCGAAGGAACGCCTTTCCTTCGAGAAGATCACATCATAACCTCTATCCTCAAGTATGGAAATGGATACCAAGTTCTTCTTCAGCCTAGGAACATACATAACATTCTTCAAGGTGAGTGCAGCTCCATGCTCTCTATGAAAAGTAATTGTGCCCAATCTAGTAGCGCTATACCTCCCGTTGCACCCATCTCGATATGCATCTGGAGATCTTTCTCCTTCAGGTCACTGAATAACTCCTTGTCGTCATTCATGTGGAATGAAGCTCCACTGTCTAACTAACATACACCTCCCATCATTAATGACAACATGCATGCAATGAGGGAAAATTCTAATTCAAATTGAGAGACCAAAGCCTCACCTGCTTCTCCTCCTGAGGACATCTTCTTGGACTTCTTAAGTCGACAATTTGTAGCAAAATGGCTTAGCTCATGACAATGAAAGCATTTCACTTTCATCATGTCTTTCTTCTTCCCTCTGTGAAAAGAATCTAATTTGGAATGGGAAGATTTCTCGTTCCCCTTCTTTTCCTTAATCGCTAAGGCAACATTCTCTTCATCATCAATCTTTGATGAAGAGCCATCCCTGGTGCTCCTCTTGATCTCCTCCTACGTCAAATCTGACCATATTCATTCCCAATCTAGCAGCTTCTCCCTACCATTGATAGAGTCTTGATAACTATGATAACTCTTTGGGAGTCCCAAAAGAGTAAGACTCACCATATCATCCTCAACAACTATGATTCCAACACTTCCAAGTTCTTCATGACATTGAGTGAACTTGGTCAAGTATTTTGGAATAGTCTTTTCTTTCTCCATTTTGATTTTGTGCAGTTTGTCCTTCAGTGCCTATTTCCTTTGGTAATTGTTGTTCTGATACAGGTCAATCAATGCTTTCCACATAGAATATGGAGTTTCCTTGCCATGGAGACTTGAGACAATGTGCTCTCGTCAAGGATTATCCGCCTCGCCTTCACCACAAACTTATTCCATTTGGCCAAATTCTATGCATTTGATGTTTCTGGGTTAGGAATGTCTTGATCAATGAATTTCTTCAAGAATTTATCCTCCAGCACAACATCCATTTTTTCCCTCCAGCCTATATCATTCAATCTTCCTTCCAAGGCATACTCGAGCCACAAAATGTAGAATGCCATCTACCGATCCTGATGTACGTATTGCAAATTCGAATTTCACCTGCATTTCAAAACTTAAAACATTGAAATATCCTCTAGTATACTTTTTTCATATTTGCTACCATGTAGAATTTCCTGTAGATTCACAAGCTCATTCAATTTATTAAAGCACAAAATAAGAATATACTTCTACTTTCAACAAACGGAAGCCAACAGATCGATGAAAACAATATGAACAAGAAGAAGACAAATCAATGGAACATAACACAATAAGTTTTTTTGGGGAAATCCACTGCTGAAAACTCCACCTATATATACCGCATTAATTAGAAATATGAGTGAAGATACAGAGCTTGTTCTTACAAGAACAATTATGCACAAGTATGCTCTACTCTCTACCTCACAAGCCCACTATTAGCCAACACTTAGTCAATTTCCACTTCCTACCAAGCCCCTATTTCCTTACGCAATTCCTAGGATGAATAGCCTATATTTAAAGGGAATTCATGCTTCCAAAACTAACAATCCTAATTTGGTCCTCTTCCTAGCTACATGTGTTATATTTACAACTCACTAAATCATACAACTGATAGTACATTGTCCCTGCACTCTTGTCTCAACTCGGTCTTTCTCAGAACTGACATGCACGATTTTCCGATAAGTGAATATCCAGTTATCTGGAGTAGCAGTGGATGCACTAGTGCACTAATTGACTGCTAATCCTCTACTAGTTCAACAAAAAGTTAGAACTATTTTAACTGACTATAACTTAGTAAACTGAGTTATCTAATTACAACTCAATATAAACTCATAATGGACTCCTAAAATTTAGGGAGAACATATACATGACTTCCAAAAGACTTCCAAATTGAAATTCCTAATCTAATTAAGTTAATTAAACTTAATTAACTATTTACAAGTTGCTATGAGACTAGAATTTAATTTTAATTCATAGTTTAATTCAAGGACAAATTAAACTGTAATTTCTTGTTTCCATTTCTCAACACTGTCATCAGGAAACCACAAATACATTATGGTCATTGTGGATTATTTCACCAAATGGGAAAAAACAATGCCTACATTTAATAACACTGTAGAAACTGCCACATGGTTTTTCTTCAACCATGTCATAACACTGTTAGGTGTTCCCAAGGAGTTGGTTTCAGGCCCTGGGAAACATTTCGAGAATTTAATGTTTCAAGAGCTATCCCAACACCTTGGCTTCTCTCATGAGTTTGTGTCACCATAATACCCATAGTCCAATGGACAAATAGAATCCATTAAAAAGGTCCTCAAAACCATGTTATAGCGCATAGTAAACACTCATAAAACCAATTGGCGCATATCGTGTTCTTAGCCCTATGGGCATACCACACAGAATTCAAGGCGTCTATAGGGTTTACACCCTTCCAACTAGTATATGACATAGAAGAAGTAATTCCCATCGAGTGTGAGATCCCCACCTGTTGTAGCGACTACAACCACCCTCCAAAATTTTGGTCGGCACCCAATTTCGGAGCCTCCCTTAAGAGTTTCGCTTGATGACTACACACACTCAGGTTCACCCCGTGACCCAGTGTGAGTCTTTGCATCCGCCCTGCTCATTTGTTTCATCCAAGTTTTTGCATGTTGGTATCCAAGTCATGCTTGTGACCATGTTCTGGTCATGCTCAAGGTCTTCTCTTAATGTGTACATGTTGTGTTTGCTATGAAAGCATCTGTCGCACTCACACATGGAGTCACACTCACTGTCGCACAAGCGTTATCATGGTCAATCAATGATCAATCACAAATGTCATGCTTGTCTCTCACACTGTCGGTCAGTCATGTTGAGAATGTGTGTCTAGATGGTTTGGGTCGTCATGTCGTCAAGCCATGTTGGTGTGTGTTTGCGAGATCACATGTGCATCTTTCACTCATTCACACACTTAGTCATTTGTTGAATTTTCAATGACCAGACTCCCCTTCGACACTGAGACCATCACCCCACCATCAAATCGATCGAATGTCACCTAGAACAGTGCAACAACACCAAGCAAGTCATTTCAAGCTGTGTTTCCTGCAAGCATATCAATCAACTTGCAAGCTAGTCGATCAAAGGATTTGACCCGACAATCACCCTGGGACTCATTCCACTCAAAATTTACACAGATATTGCAGATGTTGCCCACTCTACTAGCTGCAAATATTTCATAGACATGCTAGATAGACACCCAGTGCCTATCCCTGTCTACCTCAGAAAATTGCGCAGTTCTTCCATCCAGTCATCCCAATAATCGACTGGATTCTCATCCAGAAAATTATGTAGTTATCATGAGCAGGAACTTTGCTACTTAGCAGTCCACTCAGCTCAAAATTTTCACAGAGATAATAAAAAAGCCGACCTCCCAGCCTCAGTTCAATTTCCTTTGTCAGTAGCACCCAGCAAGCAACTGCCAGTTCCCTCTGGGAATTGTGTCGTTTTGGCTGCATTTGACCCAACAGGAAACTGCCAGTTCCCTCTGGGAATTACGTAGTTTTGGCTACGAGTGACCCAACAGCCAACTTCCAGTTCCCTCTGGGAACTGCACAATTTTGGCTGCCAGGCTCCGGGACAGTTCCTCCAAAAAATTGCGCAATTCCTACCTGTTGATGCTCCATGTAGCCCGTCCTATTCCTCTAGAAAATTGCACAAATTTTACCTTCCATCCCTTGTTGCCTGCTCGTTTCAGAAAATGTGTAGAGTTTGTCTACCTTACCCTCCGATAGCCCAGACTGTCCCTCCCAAAACTTGTGCAGTTTTGCCTTCCAATTGAGCTAGTCCTCGTGGATAGGCACTATCGAGTCAGATTTCCCATATTCATCACACAGTGACTCTTGCGTAGTTTTTATCAGTAGTGCCCAGAGCCATCATCCTGCCTCACAACCTTGCTTCCTCTCCTAGTCACCTGCATCCGAAATGATCATGTGTCATGGTAGACTAGGAGGTTTTTAGATTTGATGTCGTCTTGTCGTGAATGGTTGTAGATACAGGTGCACCAACAAACATGGTGCGACAACGAATGGGATGAATGAAGGGAACACATGTAGAGTGACAAGTTCATCAACAGACGAATGAACGATGCATGCAAAGAGATGTGCTCGTGAATGGATGATCATGCGAAGATGTGTTCATGAACGAAGGAATGTGCAAACATGCAAGATGTGCTCACAAATAGATGAACAAACGAACATGCACCTTTCACGAACAGATGAGCCTGTCAAGCCTTCCAACATGCAAGCAAGGAATGATGTACCAAAGCATCATCAAGCAGACCAAAGACCACCGAAGACTCCGCACAGTTTTTCATGTGGAGGTGAAGCTATGCTACACCATGAAGACATCTATCACCAAGTAGCATTGTAGCTCGACATGCACTCCAATAGTAGCATGAATGTACCAACATTGTTATGTCGAGTCATGTCACCCACATCTCTACTATGGGCTATGTTTTCAATCAATGTATTGTAACGTGGAAGTCCGAGAGACCCACTTGTTGTACAAAGATTCATGCAAAGTCGAAAATTATTGAAGTCAAATAGTCATGAGGGTAGCCGAACAACCACAAGGGTCAGTTTCACCCTTGGCTATAAATACCCCCTCATTTTCACATGCAAAGGAATTTTCACCTTATATCCTCCCACATAGCCAAGAGAGTCTATAATATTTCCTTTGAGGAGTAAGTAGTGGCTCCAATGCCCCTCACACGGGGTTAGTGATGTATGGTGTAATGATGTGTCTTGGAACTTTTGCTTGATTCAGAAGCCTGCTAATAGGCCAACACGTTTTCACACATGTATTGTAATTGTTGTAAGACTAATATTTAATACTTGCGATGCCTGTTGCTTTAAACTGTGTTCTACTTTTGAACTATTTCACTTGTTATAATACATAATCTATTAATGGAAATTATTGTATATGATGTTAACGCTATCTCGCCCATGTAGACTACTCTCCCAGACATTAGATAGACCTTTCACATAAAACTTGTTGTAACAACCGTTGCACTCGTGTGGACTCATCCACTAAGTGCTATATGTGTTATCTTACCTTGTGTGTTGTGACTGCCACATCCGTGTGGACTGCTCCACCGGAAGTTGTGCATGTCCTATTGTGTTGTGTGCTCCTAACAGAGTTGGGGCTTCTCCCAACCAACTTTGGGCTCACTCTCACCCTCTCTCCCTCTACAGTGAAAGAACCATTGACACAAGTAACACTTACACTCACCAGGCACATGAACCTCACTTCTCAAAGACAAAGTAGACCACTCTCTTGTGTTAGCAAACAAGATTTGAGGCATATATTTAAGATAATGGCAATTAGGTCATCATATCAGATGGGAATCCCACACCAAACAGTGTGAGGTCTAGTTGGGACTTCATACCGGGGTGATCCCTTGAATGTTGGCGGGTCTAGCACCGTCAACGTTTCTTGCGCTAGAAGGAGGGCCAGGTGACAAGCTTTGTCCTCTCATCCTATTTTGAACCTTTGTATATCTATCATGGAGTCTTGCACTCTTCTCTCTCTATGGTGTTTTTCGAATCTCGAAGATGTCACCATCACAAGGGAGTTTTTCGATCACTTGTCCACTTACATGTATGATGGTGAAGGCGAAGTGGCCTGTCTCAAGTTCTTACATGACTTTCTTTCCATTCTTCATGAGGAAGATGGATGTTCTAAAGAACATGCCAGCTTGCTGCTTGCATACACATTTCACGAATCTCCATATCAGTGGCTGTGCAGCCTACCAGCTGACAACATGTAGTCACTTGAGCACTTTTGTGATCTCATTGAAAACACTTTCCATCATTTTGATCCATAACATATTGACCAAAAACTTATACAACAACGGAAGACTTCGCATGAGTCACCTATAGATTTTTGGCAGCACTTCCGTGATTTGCAGTTTTAAGCTCCGAAGAGCTAAATGAAAATTTTCTATCTTTGGGACCGATTTGAATACTGTCTTAAGAGATCTTCTCATCCCAAGAAGAAGTTCAAGCTCAAAAAACACTCAGAATTCTTTAGTGATGGAGTTGCACAATCACAGACAGACACAATCGCTATCGCAAGTGACTGTCCGCTGTCCCCTCATCAAACAACTCCACCACTACAGAGTGATGTCAGAGAGCTTGCACACGCATTTGTTGAATTGTCACAACCTCCTGACGTCGCTCCTTCTCATTTTTGCACAAATCTGGTTGTAAGTCCTGTACCTTGTCACATGTATTTTGTACCTCAACCTTCATCTTCGTATTCCGATCATCCTCTGGATGACACTGTCTTGTGTTCTTCCATTCTAGACTCTACACTCATTTTGAATGAGGATTGATCTATCAATGGAGTTGGTGTTGCACAACCAACATGTGCAGGCATTCATGAAGAGCATGGTGGGAAGCTTAAACATCCACCGACAGCAAGGGACCATCCTTGTTTGTCCATACCTCCTCCTTTTTTTTCCTAGCATCCTTGTTGATCCTACCATCCCTGATTTTTCATGTGTATCTTTGTCCATGGATGCACCCATTGTTGATCTTTCACAGGACACATGTATGTTAGCCCATCATCCAACAATGGAGAGGACCAATCATTCATTGAAAATCCACTTGATATTTCATCTGCTCTTTCCAGAAACGCAGAGGGTGAATATCCTTCCTTCTTATCTACCCCTCTGTGTGATTCATCAAACCATGAGGATGCTAACCAACGTCCTAAATTTTCTCATCTTAGATGTCATGATCTCTTTACCTCATCATTTGATCACGATGTTGATTCACTCGTTGTTAATCCGTCTAAGCCACTAATCTATGAAGATCCATCTATCAATGAAGTTGAAACCCCACATACTGTCGAGGTACTTCAACCCGAGTTGATGTTTATGTTAGGCCCTCGCTGTCCTGTGGTTGGTTTCACTTCTGATTAGGAAATTGTTCAAACACTCAAGGCTCCTCATCACTCATCTTCATGCACTCAAGATCAATATAACACTCATATTTTATTTCCTCCACTCGAACTACATGATCCCATCTCTCATGCATTGGACGAATCTTACACAACAAGCACATTTGTGCAATGTAAGTGGTCTACCTTTCTCATGTTTGCTTGCATATCATGGTCAAGGGCATGCATGCACTCAACATCTACAAGCAGTGTAGCACAACACCATGGCAAGTCCACAGAGTGCATGACATGTGATTTCACTCATTTTTGTTCTATGGATGCTTGTAAGCTTGGAATGTTTTTGTTTTCATTATTGTATCTTTCACATTTTCTGGTTCACACAACTAGTTTGCTTGTGGGCCAAGCCTTCACCAACATGGGTCAACCAATGCGGTGGTGGATGAATTGGAAATATCACTTCACGTGGTCAGGCCCATGCACCATTAGCTCAGGAGTAGGAGTAGTGTTTTCTTTCAGTTTGATTGCTTGCATGCTTATTTGCTTTCTTGCTTTTCATGTTTGTTTGTTTGCATGATTGTGTGTTTTATTACTCACTTTTCTTTTGCTTTTACTTCTACTTCTGCTTTTCTTTGTTTTTTCTGCTTGCTATTTTTGTTTATGTTCATTATGCTTGCTTGATATATTACTATTTTTGTTTCCAGAAATAAGTGTTGCCAACTACTATGTTCTGGCTTTTGAATAGAGTATGTGGCTGAGATAGGAAGATAATTGTGACACTACAACACTTGGCCAATCTTGAGTCTGTCTTCTCTATGCTTGGTTAGAACCTTCAGTCAATGAATTCTTGACGGAAAATACAAACCATCTACAAGGGAAGTTTTGGTCCAAACATAAACCTGTGTCCACACTAGGAAGCCCCACGCCTATACTCAGTTTTCTACTCTGTGTGTTCAATCTCATCCAACTAGTAGAGGTGGAGAAGGGGAAAATCTAAACAAGAAAACCTATGTCAAAGGTCTTACATGCTTCTCTGAAGGAACAACCTCTTTTTCTCTCAATAAGTTAGGATCCCTCTTTTTCCCCAATAATAAATAAGCACCTATGCACAATCCTATTGAAAAATACAAGGGCGAAAGAAGAGAAAGACTTCATGTGCGAAGAGGTGAAGCATGCAACTCCATCGTGGTACTGACCATGCTCGCTAGCAGTGGAGGTGAGATAAAATACCCTTCCTAGATTTGAAACAATGTGATCAAGCTAAACTTTTGATTGTATTTGACTAAGTTGGAAAAAAGCAAACCATGTATGTCCATGGGGCAAGTGGGGAATCCAGAGTAACCCACACAGTGATTCAATACTCCCAAGGGACCAAGGCCTTGTACTATCAATGAACCAAACCATAGAAGTTGGAGTTCTACTAGTGTGTCGCCAAGTGTTATAGCAACTACAACCACCCTCCAAAAATTTTGGCCTACACCCAATTTCAGAGCCTACCTTGAGAGTTTCACTTAATGACTACACACATTCGGGTTCACCCCATGAGCCCGTGTGAGTCTTTGCATCCACTTTGCTCATTCATTTCTTCCAAGTTTTTACATGTCGGTATCCAAGTCATGCTTGCGACCATGTTCTGGTCATGCTCAAGGTCTTCTCTTCGTGTGTACATGTTGTGTTCACTATGAAAGCATTTGTCACACTCACACATGGAGTCACACTCATTGTCACACAAGCGTTGTCACGATCGATCAATGATCAATCGCAAGGGTCATGCTTGTCTCTCACACCGTCAGTTAGTCATGTTGAGCATGTGTGTCTAGATGGTTTGGGTCATCTCGTTGTCAAGTCATGTTGGTGTGTGTTTTCAAGATCACATTGGCATATTTCACTCATTCACACACTTAGTCATTTTGTTGAATTTTTGATGATTGGACTCCCCTGTGATAGCTGGACCATCACCCTGCCATCGACTCGATCGATTGTCACCTAGAATAGTGCATAAGCACCAAGCAAGTCATTTCAAGCTATGTTTCCTCCAAGCATATCAATCAGCCTTCAAGCTGGTCGATCAAAGGATTTCACCCAATGGCCACCCTAGGATTCATTCCCCTCAAAATTTGCGTAGAGGTTGCAGACCTTTCCTACTCCACTCGCTGGGAAAATTGTGTAGACAGGCCACACAGACACCTAGTCCCATCCTTGTCTCCCTCAGAAAACTACATTGTTTTTCTAGCCTGTCCTCCCAACAATCGACTGGCTACTCATCCAGAAAATTGTGCAAATTTCATGAGCAGGCCCTCTGCTACCTAGAAGTTCACTCAGCTCAAAAATTTCATAGAGATGATCAATAGGTTGGCCTCCCAGCCTCAATGCAGTTTTCTTCACCTGCAACAGCTAACTGCTAGTTCCCTATGGGAATTGCATAGTTTTGGCTTCCAGGCTTGTTGACCTAGGTTGTCATTGATGTCAATATGGCAATATTCTGGATACTAAAGGATGACATGAAGCCAAGGGGAATCAGAATAGATTCATGAAGAGATAGAGCAAGAGAGGCATTCATATATGCAAGGAGGTCTTTGAAAGACACCGCCAAGCCAGAGGAGCCACATTGGACTAATAGGAGTTGCAGAAGGAAATATATAGCAAGGAGACATATTAGAGTCATCAGGAGCCATCAAATTAACAATGGATGCTTTAACAATAAATAGATGATGCAGAGAGCCATCAGAGCAAACAGGAGCAGACAGAGCCACCAGAGGAGCAAATGGAGACGCGAGGAGCTAACAGAGTACGAAGCACCACCATCGGAGCCATAGAGGAAGCAGACAGAGTTAGAGGAGCCAAGAGGAGCCAAGTGGAGCATAAACATGCATATGGCGGCAAAGACTTGTATATGCATTTAACACAGACAGAGCTATCGGAGGTGGAAGACTTAGACTCATATGCAAATACAATGACGAAGTAAAAAAGGTAGAGTTTATATGGTATGAGCAGGCTACGTCGTCAGTCTTGTAAAACCCATGTATGCATGCTTTAACAGCTGTTGAAAAAGTTGGAGAAAAGTTGCTGAAACATCAATTTCTCTATTGCTGAAACACCACTTTCGGCGTTGCTGAAACACCTCCATGACGAAATTATATTTTGGCGTTGCTGAAACACCTCTGTGACGAAATTATATTTTGGCATTGCTGAAACACCTCCGTGATGACATTATATTTTCGTGACACCATCAATTGAAGGTAAACATGAGGAAGCTAAAGCGAATGGAGGAGGGAAGCTAGAAGGTCAAGCGAGTGTTGAGGACGTCGAAGCTCAAGCGAGCGAGGAGGAAGCCAAAGAGCCATTAAGTAAGTGGAAACGAATAGACAAAGGCATGAGAATGTATAAAACAGTAAAAATAGAGAGTTGTTGTTGCTGTTGCTACTGCTGTTGTTGCTGTTGCTATTGTTGCTGTTGCTGTTGTTGCTGTTGCTGTTGTTGCTGTTGCTGTTGTCGCTGTTGCTGCTGTCTCTGTTGTTGTTGTTGGAGCCTTTTTTTTTGGTGTGGCAAAGAACCAGAATATGAGGTAGCAGAAGCAGCAGGGGTGGTTAAGCATTGTATGAAGTTGTTGGTGAACGTTGGTGAAGGCTGCTGCAGCTGCTGAAAGCTGCTGAAATATGCTGGAGGAAATAGAGGCTGTGAGGGTCCAACAGAACAGAGAGAGGGTGCATCAGAATAGAAAGAGGGATGAAGGACCAATAGAATGGTAGGCAGTCAAAGGGAAGAATTAGCTAGCAGAGAAACAGTCATGTTAAAGCATTCACTGTGATAATGAGTACATAAGCTCGAATAGAAAGTTGTTCTTTATATAGAGTTTAGTGCAGCTAACAGTAGACTGACTAAAGCTGTGTGAAGACATTATCCGTGAGAAAAAAAAGCCTATTGGAGACTATGTGTGGGCAGTGTGTAGAGTTGTAAAGACTCATTCTTAAGAAGACTAGTTGTCATTGATACTGTAGCCTGGAGACTACAGTGAAGCTGTAAATAGACAGAACTCAGCAGTGAAGAGTTCTGAGAGAAAAAGATTACTATCAAGCAGTGCCTTGACAAGATAGGATTGGAGTCCTTGGGGCTGGTGCCTCAAAAGCAAGAAGGATTGGAGTCCTTGGGCTGGTGCCTCAGAAGTAAGTAGGATTGGAGTCCTTGGGCTGGTGCCTCAGAAGTAAGTAGGATTGGAGTCCTTGGGGTTGAAGCCTCAGAAGTAGGAAGGATTGAAGTCCTTGAGAGTTTGTGCTCCTAAGTCCAAGATTGGTGTCTTGGAAAAATAGAGTTAGTGCTCTGGAGGTTGGAGCCTCACCAAAGTCCAAGTTGGAGCTTGGCAACTGATTGCAACCATCTATATATTGTATCTATTTTACTGCACAGTTTATATTAATAAAAGCATTTATTCTTGCTGTTCATCTTGTGTTCTAAATATATATGTTTTAAATGGTAAAAAAATAGTGGAAAAAGGAAATATTGGTTCACCCCCCCTCTCAGTATTTCCAACAATTGGTATCAGAGCAAGTACCTTCATTCAAAGCTTAACAACTTGAAGGTCGACATTTAGAACACAAATGGCGAGGTCAAGGAAGAAAGTCTCCAATCCTCCTAAGGATGTGTCTCCCTCTACTACTAAAATAGAAGACAATCAATTTGATGAGGCTCCAAGGCTCAAGGGGAACTTTAATATATGGGAGGCAAGAATGAGGAATTTCTTACAGACTCAAGGCATTGAAATCTAGAAATAAGTGATTGCTGATAGTAGGATGGATGAAGAATCCAAGAAGTACAATGCATAAGCAATGAAGGCAATCTTGAATGGGCTACCTGATTCTGTAAAGAACAATCTAGGAAAATATTCATCAGCAAAGGATATATGGGACAAAACTTATGACCTTCACTCAAAAGGAGCACTGACCATGACCATCAATCAAGAAGGAGATCCTGAACCTGTCATAGAAGCTGAAAATGAGAATGATGACATCAAAGCTAAAGCAGACCTAGAAGATGAAGAGAATGAAAAAGACTTTGTAGAAGAACTCCTCGCTCAACTTATGACTGCCATGGAAGAGATTAACAATTTGAAAAAGTAAAATGAGGTACTTAAGAAGATAGCTCTAGTTGGTAACCAAGATCAAACAAGGAAGAAATTTGACCTCATCAAGCTTCAAGTACAAGAAAGGGATGAAGAGCTTGCCAAGATTAAGAAGGAATATCATCAAAGCAAAAAAAAGCATCATGAAGAAGTCATATCCATGACAAATCAATTGGACAAAGCAAAGAAGTAGGAAGATATCTTGTCAAGCCAACTTGAACAAAGGCACAAGATCTTCAGCAAACTTGAAGAAGAGATTGGTTAGTACAAGGTAGAGGTCTCCTCCCTTAAGTCTCAATTACAAGAAGCCAGGAAACAGGCACAAGGCGCTGAGAAGAGAATAGAGAGTAGTCAAGAAAAGAAGGAAGAAATCTTCAAAATGAAGTCAGATATCATCTCCCTTAAAATGGAAGCAGATGAAGCTACTCGTATCAAGGAAGAAACTGAGGAAAAACTTGCTAAGAAGAATAATGAGTGTGAAAGATTGGAAGAAGAAATTATCTTCCTCAGAACAAAGATTGAAAGGATGAACAAAACCTTGAAGAGCTCTCAAGCCTTGGATGACATGCTCAGCTATCACAGATGTCCATGTGATAAATTTGGGCTCGGATATGTAGGTGAATCCTCAACCAAGAATGAAAATGCTTTAAACAAAAGAGATGTGAAGAAGCCAGAAAGAAGTGGTGATGCTCCCAACTCCAGCAAAGACAAGGAGAAAAATCAAGGCTACAATAGAACAAATCCTCCTCCAAGAAGAAAACCAGCTCCAAGAAGAAATGTAGATGATGGCAAAGATGCCAGAGGCAATGGTTATCATCAAAGGATCTCAAGGCAGAAAGGCTTCAGAAGTACATCAAGGAAACCTCCATCTCCCAGGTACCAAAGTTCATTTTGTGGTTATTGTTATTCTTGTACAAACTTTGGTCACATGGAAAAACACTGTAAAGCATATCATAGAGATAGATGTTGTAGTCTCCGAAAACCTCCAAGAAATAATTTTGCAGGAAGAAATCATGAATTCTTATTCATGAACAATGCAGAATGGTTCAAGTGTCATAACATTGGTCATATGTCACGTGATTGTAACTTAACATGGGCTCTTACACAAGCTAGAGCTATGCAAAAGAAGAAAGTTACACAAGTATGGATAAGGAAGGAAATACAACCTGAAAGTCCCTTGAGCTCTCCAGCCAATAGCATATGTCATTGGCCTAAATCTTGACAATCTAAGCATTTTATGAGAAGACTCTGCCAAAAGGAGATGATGCATACAGTTAGGGGGAGCCTGTAAGTCTTGATCACTATTGTAGAAGCTATTAGTGAAAAGGGTCCTGATGAAATCCTTGTTGAACTATATTAACAGTCATTCTTTGATAAAGATCATTTCTCAGGGGTACTCCATTGAAGCATATGATCCTGTAACCATTATTTGGACTGTTGTTAAAGAAATAGGGCAAACAACCATGGTGTTGTTATCATAGAAGTTTATATATTAACTCAATAATTAAATGCGAGAACAGATAAATTCTGGACACTGATAGAGGCAGTCTTCAAACAAACAGATACATTAATAATGGAGTCTAAAGTAAGAGCACCTGACAACATATAACAAATTGAAGCATTGCAAAAGATGCAGATCAACAATTGTATTTAAAAGACAATCATAGATTGGATATCTGAATCTGCAGTGATATGTACAAGAACACAAGGAAAAGATGGCTCATAGGAAAGAGAATGTTGTGCAGTCAAGCATAACTTAATCTGATACAGATCACTTAAGAAATAAAGCAACAGTAAGGCACAACCCCTCACATTTTTGTCCAAATGGAATGATAATTGAATACTAGATGGCAGTGACTTAAGGAGAAGCACACAGACAGAAAGGAACTCAGATCTGAAAAAAGATAGCAAGAAAGACAATCTTAAGGGCATTTTCTCTTGATTCGGACTATGAAAGGACAACAATATTACCTGTGGGTTTTGGTGTAATGGAAATCATGATCCCAACAAGTGGAGACATCAATATGGATTGAAGCATGAAAGCCTCAACTTGGACACTTGGTGTATGGCCGTTTGCAATCTAAATGAAAGCATTAAAGTAGAGCATTCTTAAGCATTGTTGAAGCCATGATGAGGCAGTTTTGAGACATGAAGAGGGAATAATGTGCAAATTGATGATAAAATATCAATCCTTCTATCTTGAGTAAAAAGAAGAAGAGCATTATGACAAGTGGAGTCACACACCTGTGAAGATCTACCATTCATGAAGAACAGAAGCAGTTTGATAGGGGGAGTCCCAGAGCAATCCTTTGCCACTAATGTCAAAGGGGGAGAGAAGAAGAATATTGCCATCAATAACAAAGGGGGAGATTGTTGACCTAGGTTGTCATTGATGTCAATATGGCAATATTTTGGATACTGAAGGATGACATGAAGCCAAGGGGAAGCAGAATAGATTCATGAAGAGACAAAGCAAGAGAGGCATTCATATATGCAAGGAGGTCTTTGAAAGACACTTCCAAGCCAAAGGAGCCGCATTGGACTAAGAGGAGCTACAGAAGGAACCATATAGAAAGGAGACATATCAGAGTCATCAGGAGCCATCAAAGGAGCAATGGATGCTTTAACAACAAACAGAGGATGCAGAGAGCCATCAGAGCAAACAAGGGAAGACAAAGCCACCAGAGGAGCAGATGGAGACGAGAGGAGCTAACAGAGCACGAAGCACCACCATCGGAGCCATAGAGGAAGTACACAGAGTTAGAGGAGCCAAGAGGAGCCAAGTGGAGCATAAACATGCATATGGAGGCAAAGATCTGTATATGCATTTAACGCAAACAGAGCTATCGGAGGCGAAAGACTTAGACTCATATGCAAATACACTGACAGAGTAAAAAAGGTAGAGTTTATATTCTATGAGAAGGTTATGTTATCAAGCTTGTAAAACCCATGTATGCATGCTTTAACAGCTGTTGAACACTGTTGAAAAAGTTGGAGAAAAGTTGCTGAAACATCAATTTCTCTGTTGTTGAAACGCCACTTTCGGTGTTGCTGAAACACCAATTTCAGCATTGCTGAATCACCTCTGTGACGAAATTACATTTTGGCATTGCTGAAACACCTCTGTGATGAAATTATATTTCAGCGTTGCTGAAACACCTCCGCGACAACATTATATTTTCGTGACACCATCAATCAAAGGTAAACATGAGGAAGCTAAAGCGAATGGAGGAGGGAAGCTAGAAGGTCAAGCGAGTGTTGAGGAAGCCGAAGCTCAAGCGAGTGAGGAGGAAGCCAAAGAGCCTTTAAGTAAGTGGAAATGAATAGACAAAGGCATGAGAATGTATAAAATAGTAAAAACAGAGAGTTGTTGCTGCTGCTGTTGCTGTTGCTGTTGTTGCTGTTGTCGTTGTTGCTGTTGCTACTGTTACTGTTGCTGCTATTGTTGTTGCAGCTATTGTTGTTGGAGTCTTTTTTTTTGGTGTGGCAAAGAACCAGAATATGAGGTAGTAGAAGCAACAGAGGTGGTTAAGCATTGTATGAAGTTGTTGGTGAACGCTGGTGAAGGCTGCTGAAAGTTGCTGAAATACGCTGGAGGAAATAGAGGTCGTGTGAGGGTCCAACAGAACAGAAAGAGGGTGCAGCAGAATAGAAAGAGGGATGAAGGACTGATAGAACGGTAGGCAGTCAAAGGGAAGAAGTAACCAGTAGAGAAACAGTCATGCTAAAGCATTCACTGTGATAATGAGAACATAAGCTTGAATAGAAAGTTGTTCTTTATACAGAGTTTAGTGTAGCTAACAGTAGACTGACTAAAGCTGTGTGAAGACATTATCCATGAGAAAAAAAAAGGCTATTGGAGACTATGTGTGGGCAGTGTGCAGAGTTGTAAAGACTCATTCTTAAGAAGACTCGTTGTCATTGATACTGTAGCCTGGAGACTACAGTGAAACTGTAAATAGACAGAACTCAGCAGAGAAGAGTTCTGACAGCAAAATATTACTATCAAATAGTGCCTTGACAAGATAGGATTGGAGTGTAATATCCCTCCCTTAATAATAAATAATAAATAATAATAACTAATAAAAATAATACAAAAATAATAATTAATAATGAATAATAAGAATAATATAAATAATAAATATATAAATAAATCCTTGATAATATAATAAGAATAAAAATGATAATGATATTAAAATTATTAGAAAGAAATAAGTAATAAAAATAAAAATAAAAATAGTAATAACCATATTTAAGAAATAAAAGAAGGAAATTATCAAAAAGAAGGAAAGAAAAACAAGAAAGCTAAAAAAATCAAAGGAAAGTAGAGAAAAAGTAGCATGCATGGAGGGTGTGCATGTGGTTACCCTTCCAATGTTTTGTTCTATTTAATGAATGGTGAGGAAAATGGGAGGGGTTCCATCATTCTGAGGTTCTATCTTTCATTCTCTTGGGAGAATGGTATACTAAGACTTAGAAATACTGGCAGTAGTCATTGATTAAGGGCTCGGGGGTGGCCAGTTGTAGCAGAATCTTGCACAATTGAGCCTACGGTTGAGAGGAGAGTCGTCCCCAAAATCTTGTGGTCACTTCGCAGCCGGAAAGTACAGGTATAATTTCATTGAAAGAATTGTTTTCCTTTTTGACATTAATTTTAGTTTTACTTGTGCTGTTACATGGAGTCCTTGGGGTTGGTGCCTCAAAAGAAAGAAGGATTGGAGTCCTTGGGCTAGTGCCTCAGAAGTAAGTAGGATTGGAGTCCTTGGGATTGAAGCCTCAAAAGTAGGAAGGATTGAAGTCGTTGAGAGTTTGTGCTCCTAAGTCCAAGATTGGTGTCTTGGCAAAATAGAGTTGGTGCTCTGGAGGTTGGAGCCTCACCAAAGTCCAAGTTGGAGCATGGCAACTGATTGGAACCATCTATATATTGTATCTATTTTATTGCACAGTTTATATTAATAAAAGCATTTATTCTTGTTGTTCATCTTGTGTTCTAAATATATATGTTTTAACTGGTAAAACAATAGTGGGAAAAAGAAATACTGATTCACCCCCCCTCTCAGTATTTCCAACAAGGCTCCCAACCAGTTCCTCCAAAAAATTATGTAATTGCTACTTGATGATCCTCCATGTAGCCTGACCTGTTCTTGCAGAAATTTGCACAAATTTTTACTTCCATCCCCTGGTACCCACTCATTTCGGAAAATGTACAGAGTTTATCTGCCTTGCCTTCCTGCAGCCCACACTGTCCCTCCCAAAATTTGTGCAGTTTTGCCTTCCAGCTGAGCCAGACATCATGGACAGTCACTGTTGACTCAGATTGCCCATCTTCATCACATATTGACTGTTGCACAATTTTCATTAGCAGTGCCCAGAGCCATCATCCCGCCTCGTAACCTTGTTGCCTCTCCTGGTCATCTACATCTGAAATGATCATGTGTCATGATAGACTAGGAGGTTTTCGGATTTGACGTCATCTCATCATGAGTGATTGTAGATATAGGTACACCAACAAACATGGTGTGATGACGAATGTGATGAACGAAGGGAGCACATGCAGAGTGACAAGTTCACTAATGGACGAATGAACGAGGCATGTGAAGAGATGTGCTCGTGAACAGATGATCATGCAAATATGTGTTCGCAGACAGACGAATGAGCAAGCATGCAATATGTGCTCGCAGACAGACGAACGAATGAACATGCACCTTTCGCAAATAGATGAGCCTGTCAAGCTTTCCAACATGCAAACAAGGAACAATGTGTCAAAGCATCATCAAGTGAACCAAAGACCATCGAATACTCTATGCACTTTTTCATGCAGAGATGAAGCTATGCTACACCATGAATACATCCATCACCAAGCAACATTGTAGCTCAACATGCACTCCAGCAACGACATGAATTTACGGCACTGTCATGTCGAGTCATGTCGCCCACATCTCTACTATGGGCTATGTTGTCAATCAATGTAATGTAATGTGGAATTCCAAGAGACCCACTTGTTGTACAAAGAGTCATGCAAAGTTGAAAGTCATGGAAGTCAAATAGTCATGAGGGTAGTTGAACAACCACAAGGGTCAGTTTCACCCTTGGCTATAAATACCCCCTCTTTTTTACATGCAAAGGACTTTTCACCTTAGCTCCTCTCACATAGCCAAGAGAGTCTGTAATCTTTCCTTTGAGGAGTAAGTAGTGGCTCCAATGCCCCTCACACCGGGTTAGTGATGTATGATGTAACGATGTATCTTGGAACTTTCGCTTAATTCATAAGCCTGCTAACAAGTCAACACATTTTCACACATGTATTGTAATTGTTGTAAAGACCAATCTTTAACACTTGTGATGCATGTTGGTTTAACCTGTGTTCTACATTTGAACTATTTCACTTGTTGCAATACATAATATTAATGGAAATATGTTGTATATGATGTTAACATTGTCTCGCCCATGTACACTACTCTCTCGAAAATTAGATAGACCTTTCACATAAAACTTTTTGTAACAACTGTTGCACTTGTGCAGACTCATCTGTTGAGTGTTGTACATGTTATCTTACCTTGGGTGTTGTGACTGACGCATCCATGTGGAGTACTCTGTCAGAAGCTGTGCATGTCCTGTTGTCTTATGTGTTCCTAGCAGAGTTAGGACTTTTGCCCAACCAACTTGGCGCTCACTCTCACCCTCTCTCCCTCTACAGTGAAAGAATCATTGACACAAGTAACACTTACACTCACTAGGCAGACGAACCTCACTTCTCGAAGACAAAGCATACCACTCTCATGTGCTAACAAGTAAGAGTTGAGGCATATCTTTAAGATAATGGCAACCGGGCCATCATACCGGATGGGACTCCCACACCAAATTGTGTGAGGTCTAGTTGGGACTTCATAACGGGGTGATCCCCTGAATGTTGGTGGGTCTAGCACTGTCAACACCACCTTACACTCAGCCATTGAGATTTTAAGTGACACCAAACCCTTGGAACAATGGTTGGTGCAGCTAGAGCTTGTCGATGAACGTTGACGAGAATCCCTCCAGAATAATGAAGCACACAATAAGAGGGTCAAAGCCTCATTTGATCATTAAATCACCCCTTAGACATTTAATGAAGGGGAGTTAGTCCTCCACTATGATGTTGCACAAGAAATGGTAGGACCTGGGAAGTTTGAAACCTTGTGAAAGGGCCCATACATCATCAAACATTGCCTCCTCAAGGGGGTATACATCTTGTCAGATTTTGATGGAACGTGCCTAAAAAATCTCGTCAATGGTCTCTACCTCAAAAAAATTCACCCAAAATGCTAGAATGTACATGTTTGTGCATTACTTATTTTTTTATGATGATCACCTCATCATGGATTCAATTTGAACATCACTCTGTAATCATGGGTCAATGGATGCAACATTTGCTATTTTATCACCATGGGTTTGTTGATGGTGCATCTTGATGGTCGCAAAACCTCGCTGCTGCAGCCTAGGCCATATACTCTCCTGACTAGACACCTCGTCTCTCTAATGGAATTTATATCAGGTTAACCACCAAAAATCAAGTTGAATATGACATCGTCATAGGTCTCTTGGTCGATTCCTACCACCTAGGTATCTATCACCTGCATGTATTCCTCAATTCCCAATTGGTTGTATCGTAGTTAAATAAGACCTTTCAGGTCTATGATGCACATATTCTTCATAAGTATCTACATGCAAAAAGGTTAGCTCGACATTTTGATCATATCACATTTACACATATACCAAGGGATCAAAATCATACAATTGATCACATAGCTAATCAAATCCTAGACTGACATGCATCATGTATATATAACCATTAAGATACATAAACCATGAGCATAAGATACATCTCAAACAAATGAATAAATAAATCAAAAAGTATAGATGTATGTGACATATCATGAAAGCCGCCAAAAAACCATCTCATATATACATATTAAAAAATATATATGAGTACAAAAAAAATATCCATATAGTCCACTAGCCCATGACTAGGATAAATAAGTCAAAAAATACAAGGGAGCATCCTCATAATGGGTGCTTGCCTTGGTACATACATAGTCGCATCAAAAAAGCTAGACCCATATGTATATCAAGGGCTCCCGCAGACCAATCTCTGCGTCAAGAGCCAAAATCAAATCAGTCATAGCCATCGCCATAACTATACAGCACAAAATTGGTCGATGTGCTCACTCAAGCACCATCGTCATCTCCACGACAACCTCTACTAGCCCTACCCACCCATAAATGGGAAACCCTATAGTGAGGCCCTCCACTTTGCCCCAGGTGTCCCAGTAGCTCTACAACTCAGCCTCTACAGGTGCCAAATGTGCCTCTGTGGCCTTAGCATGCTCACGCCACTACTTAGTTTCACTGCCCACTATTGCATTGCTACCATCACTAGAGGGTCCACCAATCCCTAATCGGTGTCATTATGCCAGTCGCTCAGGCCTAACAGGTGGCCTCACATCTCTCAGTCTCTATGCTACAGGTATCACCCTTACGATACCCACATGTCTTAGAACATGACCTACCAAATAGGCCAATGGTCACCCCCACAACCCCGCATCTGTAAGTAAACAAACATGGTATCAAAATCATCATATGTAAAACAACACCTATATATGCAAAAAACATATATATAGAAATGAGGAAAAAAATATACTTGCTCGTCCCAAAGCATCACCCAGAGAAAGCCCCATGTCTAGGTATCCCCAGAAGTCCACCCAAACTCCAAAATTAGTTGAGGATTGGAGTTAAACCAATCCTCTACGATGGCGTTCCAATAACGCCCTACCACACCCCCCCATCTCGTGACATCGCAAGTGCCCATCGTCAAGCACGAGAGTCCCTAAGGGGCCCAATTGGCACTTCTAGAACATGATGCAGCATCACAACCCTCTCATACATAATACTGAACAAGAGACTCGCATATCAAAAACTCCAGAGATTGCCATGCCGCACCTGTGTCAACTAGGATAACATACTCCTATGCAACAATCGAGCCCAATAAAAAAAGTGGCATGCCTCCAATTGCTGGACGACTATTATATGCAACCCCAATGCTCTTTAGGGGGATGTTGACCCCACCAATCTCATAATCATTGCTAGCGCCACTCGCTCAACAATATCTAAAATCACTGCAATCTTGATGCAACCCTCCTCGAAAGGGTTAGGCCCACAGTGAGCCTCAACCTCGGCCTTCACCCACTGATGGATATCCTCATGCCCAACTAGAAGTGAATATGGAAAAGCCTCCCCATGAGGCAGAAAAATGATAACAAAATAGATATCTATATGAATTGATATTGGTAGATCTGTCAAGTAGATAACCATCACCTGTCGGTCCACATCCCAGCATCGAATAAAAAATGCAGGAACCTATCTTGCGATCTCAGAAGGGGGTTCTGAAGAAACTTCAGAAGACCCCATTGCACTAGCAAGTGGCTAGTAGCTGGATCCCCCACCACATACACACATAGGCACACCCAGTCTCGCTCCCTCCAAATCATCCTACCATCAAGGATACCATGCATCAAACTTATTGCCATAGGCTATAAGAAAAAAAAGACATAGAGAAAAACCATTTTTTTCATAGTCCTGCACCTATGAGCCTGACAGATTAGCTGACATGCACCTGGTTCTTGACCAGACACGCAGACGCACATCTTTCAAACCCTATGTCACGACATCCAAAGCACTGAAGAGCATGTGCCTGTTCTCAAAATAGGCACATGGTCCAGTGGCTAAGCTGCAACAGCCCCCAAAGGGTTTTGCCGCGACATATCCTACCTCAGATGCATGGAATATGTATCTGAGGCTCACTTTTGTGTGGCATCGCCACGCAAAATGCTGTGTTTTGCACAGTGATCGTGCGACTCCACAGGAGTTTCTCGTGTGGCCATGAAAAACCAACCTTAAAAGGTCATACAAGGGACCCTTGTATGACCTATCCACCCCAAACTTACCAAAATCACAAAGATTAGGGTACAACCCCTTACTTGTCTCTCCCACACGTGTCCCTGATGCTCTAGCTGACCACAAGGAAAAGAAACGCTCCAAAACCTAGCTCTGACCTCTCCAACTTAGTAGTACAAATGAAGTTATATTTGGCCCCCTTAGCCCTAACTATCGCCCTTTTCGCCATTTTTTGGAGCCCATTACAGAAGCTTGGGACCTTCATTGACAAAACCAAAAGAGACACAAGGATCAATACTACACCATCTTCATCATGGAACTCTCTGTTCCAGTAAATGCTAAAACTCATTTTATGGGCTCATCGCACACCCAGAAATTCATTTCAGGTACTCTCGTTCTTTAATTCATAGCATTTAATTAGTCATAGATTATGTGTATGATTTTAAAAAATGCTTTCGCTAGGGGTATTTTTCGTGTATATTGTAGGTACATCACACACGATCTGCTTCGACCAACACCCAGGCAGTTAAATAACAAAGTAGGTATCATTCTCCACTTAGCATGATAGGCTTCCTCCTAAACTTTTCATATCCTAACATCATTTCTCCAAAATTTACCATAGGGTCCATCATCTCAACCATGTTTATCATCATCTTGATTTGGAATATTATAAGCATCTGCACTGGTCGATAGAGCCCTCCCACTCATGGCTCGCTTCATGTTTGTAGATCCCTATTCACTATCAGGAGCCATGACCACTTACTCCGGCCTGGGAACCACTCCACTTACATGCCTTGAATTTCAAACTCATTACGCTACACTCATTACACATGCACTCCATTTCTCAGGCCATCCCTATTACTTTATGGAAGATCAAGATAGAATCACCTCCACATCCTACATTTGGCCTTTCATTCACCCATATTCCACAACCCATTTGTGTTACTTCATTCGCCTCACCAACCCAACATGGAGACCAACCAATGGGGCCCCTGCCCTCAGCAAAAAACCCCACACCTCCATGCAGGTCACCATTATTATGGGGCACCCATCTCTGTGTATGTACATCCAAATCACCCTCATATTCTTTTGGCAAGTGTACAAATATTTTTTTAGGAAAAGATTCCCACCCAAATTTTTTCATTTCTTTTACCCGACGACAGTTTCTAGTCACCCTTGGTCAGAGCTTGCACATCACCCACAGTCATGTACCATCCTCATGCTAGTTAGGATACACTCATACCCACCCTAGAAATCCTACCAACTCTAGGGCCATCTCTATCAACAAACATGTTTTTGACTGCCTCCATTCACACAAAAGCTTCGACCTTGGGCCAATTGGCTATATCCTCTCATATCATTAGCTCTCACTATCATGCCTTATCTAACCCACACTATTACAATTTGTTTACATCTCATATTAATTCCCTGATACATCATGTCGGGTGGTTAACGTTCCTTTCCTGTTGACTTCAACATTCATATTCTAGGATAGAGGCAATACCTTTGTTAAAATTGGAAACTAGGGAAAAAAATTCATGTGGGTCATCTTATTCATGGCTGATAATATTTTTATTAGATTCCTCTTGTCGAGAGGTGTAGGATTGATATAAAGATCATCTGATTCCGATAAGTATTCATGGAGATATGAATTT
>APFE031688002.1:6224-35168 GCA_000404065.3 Pinus taeda | reverse complement strand
AAAAGAAGATTTGATCAAAGGGTTTCCCCACACATTGTGGGGTTTGTCCCTGGCTAGCCGCCACATCTTGTGTCTCTTGTCTTGGCTTGTTTTCTATCGATCGTTTAATGTTCTATTTGCACTTTAATTTATGTACATGTCATTGCTAATCTGTGGAATATAATAAGAAAAAGAAGTAAACTGTTATAAGCATAGAACATACCAAACTTAACAACCTTGGATATTCCCCTCTTAAAGGGATATCCTCGAGTGACACAATGGGAATCACTATTTCCAACTGATTTCATTGGTCCCCTTGACATTTGACACCAACACAAGTTTTTAAGTCAAGGTGGTGTCGTACTTAACTACCGTTGCAGTTATTTCATTTACTCAAAGAACCCCACATCACTAAGCACCTCATTCAACAATGCTTAAATCATGATATAGGGGAGGTACTCGAAGTCAAAGACAACACCTCACTTAGTAGTGCTTCACCTCTGTTATGAATAGGGGAACCAAATTTAGTCTATCTAATAAAGAATCTTCCTTGATGGCTTCAACAGTTATCATCATTAGCCGTCAACACTTCAACCACCATAACATTGATTGGACAAGACCATTCCTTGTCCGATCGTAATAATTTAAGGTTATTCATCATATCAAGCATGGGACATGCCCACCTCATATAGACACATTTTTTACTCTTTAGGTTTTCACGAGAGCATGGTTATCATTTATACTCAATCAAGGGGTTTCTCTACTCATCTCCATAACAAGATATCCTCTCTCTCCAAAAGTTGATCAGACTCTCCATCAGAAAAGAAAACATGATGTATTTCGACTATATGTTTTCTCCTAACCTCATACATCAGGGGGCAACTGTTAACACCAGAAAATCATACACATGTTTTCACAATCTAGAAGACACTAAAAGGCATCCAACAAAATACACAAGTGAAGATTTTATAGCTAAATACATCATGGAGTTTAAAAAAATAATCTCCAAAGGTCCAAAGTTTACAAATATAAAAAGCTAATGTCGCCGCAACTATTTCTTCAATAGCCATGTGTGCGTGGAATATCCTTCAAAAGTCGCATGGTCTAAGAAATGGACAACTCAGCGATTTGGGACCACTCCACACACTTGGATCCGATTGTCAGTCCAAGACAACTGAATTTGAGTCGCCTTGAAGATATGCAACCCTCAATGGAATCATCTTGTCCTACTCATGTTTCATTATCATGCATGACCAAGAGGGGGGATATGAATTCAAAATTTCTATATAAATAGGCCATGAGAGAGCCAAAATATGAGACATTGTTATGCTAGCCAAATTGATATAAGAGAAAAGCACCATTCCATTATTGAAGCCAAAGAAGGGAAGAGCACTAGCATGTTGGCCATATTGCTTCTAAGCAATCCATCATCCTAGTGAGAAAAGAGGAATCCACCATTGGAGAGTCTTCATACTTCTTTGAGAGAGAGGATAAAATTAGAAAGAGATTGAGGAAAAGAAACCCCCTTGCTGAGGATTTTTTTTAGCACCATAGCTCAAAGAATTCTCTTCAAGTGTTTAAGATTCATCTATTGTATTCAACCTCTACTACTAGGAGTCAATAAAGGGAGTTTTTTCCATTATTTTGTTGACTTTTTTTCTCCATTGAGCATTGTTTGTGTATTTACCTATTTGTTTAGTTTATGTTTATGTATGCATTGTTTCCACTACTTACAATTTTTTCCTTATTTAAGTTTATCCATTAACAATGCCAATTTTGTATGTGATCCTTTGTAGGGAAAAATCAACTGTTAAGGAGGTGTCTTTTTGTACACCATTTCCACAAAAACACTACCACACCTAGTTCTCTTGAGTTTCTTAGCCAAGACAATCTGTGATGTTCAACACAAGGAATTTTTGGGTGGGAATTCCACTCTCATTTCAGAGAACATTGAGTCTCCCTAGTGAGGAAAATCTGGGGAGCTTAATTCAAAGTTTCCATTGAGCATATTTGTAAGTTGGTTTAGTTGGTGCATGTTCCTTCTAGGGCACCAAAGTGGCTCAAATTTCTTGTGAGGAGATTAGTTACGAAGGAGCATAACACTGAAAGGCTTACAAGTGTTTCCTATTATTTTATCGAGAGATTTTGTGGTGATTATCAAGGTTGATTTTGAGGGAATCCTTGAGGATGAAACTCTACATTCCTAGAGGTGCATAGGGGTCTTTAGACAATCCTGCATAGGAGCTATATTTAAATTTGAAAGAGGTTCGATTTTGGTTGAAGGAGAGTGTCAAGTTTCCTTACTAGAATGCACATGGACCAGTTTCCCTATTTTCTTGAATTTGTTTGTTGAAACAAGGGACGAGTTACTCTTTTGATGGGTTGTGTGTGCCTTCATTCTTGCTAGTTGTGACTAGTGAATACAAGGAGGGCATGTTTCCAAGTCTCTTGTGAGTCATGGCCTTTCTCTAAGATATTATTTTGCTGATTTGTTGGATGAGTCATCTCTGCAGTCAAATCTCATAAGCAATGGGTGTGGAGGGCATGTATCTATGCTCTAGTGTTGGGTAAGGTTGTTGGTCTATTTATGGACAAATTACTCAAGTCAAGATTGGTTGCAACCATTTTGGGACCACATCCCTAAGTTAATACAACTGGAATTATTCCATACTTATGATTGAAATATTGAAGGTTCCTATGCTAAAATAAAGCCAGGTTCCTCCTCTCTTGTATGCACTATGTTTCCTTAATTTGAATCAAATAAAGGAGTTGTTTCTTGCTTCTATTCATTGTTATGTGAGCTTCTCTCTCTCTCTCTCTCTCTCTCTCTCTCTCTCTCTCTCTCTATATATATATATATATATATATATATATATATAAGTTGAATGAAAATCAGTCCAAGGTGATTTGGGGTTTCAATTTGGGTATGAGTTAAGTATTGTATATGTCTATTTGAAAGGCAATCATAAGAAGCCATCTACAATGCTTGCAATCAAACTATTTGTTGAAATACTTCAATGAATGAGAGTATGTAAAATCAATTTTTTTTGTGGATTTTTCAAGAGGTTTTAGAAGGGAGCACTACAATATAATAAGAGTTAGAGGGGTTTCTCAAAATATTTGTTGGATTTATCAGTTAAGGGTTTCCATGATAAATATTTAAGTATTGTGTGTGATTTTTGTTATTTAATTTTATATTTTATAAAAAAATTGTGTTTGCATTGCTTTATTGCAAAGGTATAAAACATACACATTGTTGTTTATTCCCTTTTCTCTTGATGTAATGCTAACATTGATATTATTTTCTTTCTTGAGAGAAATCTTCATAATGAGGGTATTGATATGGTTCTACCTTAGAGAGACAATGACATTCTTTAAATTTAATGATTGAACTTTGATTACTCTATAACTTGAGATAATACTATCATATTTGAGATGTACATACACAAGCTAGAGCTCAAATTCTTCAAGTATTTGCTAGCTAGTGACCTTCTTGAATCTTCTCTTCCCTCTCATTTTGAGTCTACAATGTGATCTTTTCCATTAGATGCTTTTGTCTTTTAGTTTCTAGGTTGCATTTTGATTTTAGTTCATTATTATTTATGGCTTCTTCAATCTTCTTGTATATTTAATCTTCAAGTTTTTTGGTAGGATTCCCTTTAACTTTTCTAGTAATACCTTCATCCTTATTCTTTGATTTATATTTTTGTAGATACATTATTAATGAGGCCTTTATTATTATGACCCAACCTTTTGAATTCTACATATTTCTTTTTCAAATATTCCCTTGACTCATCATTTACCCACTTTTCTTAGCTACTCTTCTCTTGTTTTCACTTATGAACCCCCTCAATGAACCTTTTATTTAGGATGTGTATCTAAATAACTCATCACCTTTCTTCTTGATCTATTCTCTTACTTCTTTTAATTTATATTGAATTTATGTACTACATTTATTTTGTTGGGTATGGAGCCTAATTATCTTCTTCATTGTTTAGAGATTTTTGTTTCAACCGTGGTTGGATCCCAGTCCATGTTAAGGGGGTGTGGGAGGGCTTCCACTCCCCCCCGACACCCACTATTTCCTCTCGGAGGGGGTTGGTGGCAACGACCTAGCCCTGCCCTAGCGAGGTTTTGGGGTCAATGCCCCCAAAGAAAAAAATTAAAGAAAATTTTCCTTGTAAAATGTTATAATTTCATAGTCAACCGGGGCCATTCATTAGGCGAAATATCTAACGTTATAAGTTATGTTAATTTACGGATTTTTTCCCTAAAAGGCAACCCTTAGTTTATACAAGGGACTTGTATTTACAACTGTGCATTATTCTGTGTGAGAAGAAGAGAGGAGACTACGTGAGAGTGAAGAAGAGGTTACAAAATTTTTTCTATAGGTTGTATCCCTTCATTTTGTTGGATAATATAAAAGGAAGGACTGGTTGTTTCTCAATGGACGTAGCCCAAATTGGGTGAACCATGTATATATGTGTCTCTCTTATTTATGATTTTCTGTGTTTGTTTTTTTGCAATATTTTATGTGTTCCATTACTCTTTATTTAATTTCTAACACATTTTTGTCCCTAATCCATTTATTTCAGAGAAATTCTCTTCCCCGTGGCATTTAGTCTAGTATCTTCATCAAAACTCATCCACCACTAAAAAAAGTCAATCATTAAAATAAAAACTTTTCACAAAAGGACTTATATTGTTTTTTATATCTTCAACCATTCCCTCATATCAAGTTCCATCTCCATCTTCATCTCCTCTAAATATAATTAATTCCATTAGTTCTTACTTAGTGTTTAACCAAAATCCTTAGCTTACAACCTCAATATCTTAACCATAATGATCCAAAAATGTTATGATGTTTTTTTGAATATTCTACTTGTTTCACTTTCCAATTGCTTTAAGTCATTTATATCAAACCTTTCAACTGAATGTTATTCTAAATTAAAATCAACATACATTTTAAATCTTGATTTGGGGTCTATTCTATAGAATGATCTTGCACTTGATGTAACTCTTAAATTCCTACACCTCTAAATCTAAAATTTTGGTCGATATAAGCATGATACATCTTTTCTACAATACCCTTGGTTTCACCAAATTTTGATGTGCTAAGAAAATGTTATGATAACTTAAAAAAACCTGCTAATTTTGACACTTTTAGGAGATAAAACTTGTATAACATGCCACATGTTCAATTATATATATATGATTTTGAAATTTTCACTCAAAATGTTATAATCTATGTTTTTACCAATGCTATTGACGGTACTCAATATGGACTTCTCTAGCCTAAGATATGGTTATTTCACTGAAAATGCATGTTTGAAACTAGTTTTAGGACAAGGTAAAAATCCTAACTTACATAGCTTATAACTCCCACAATATAGCAAACTAGAATTTGAAGCTTTCATCCATTGTACTCCATTATCTTCTCTATTTACCCTCAACTTTTGTCATTGAAAATGACACAAAGATAATTAGAGGGAAAATGGTAAGATGATTCATTTGAATGAATTAAATCAAGGATTGCCTATTTCAATACCAAATCAAGGTATCATTGAATCCATCTTAAACTTGGATCTATCAAGTACCACAAGGGATCAAATTTCTTATGGTGTATTTTTTTTAATCATGCAATTACATATCATGTATTAATTCCTATATTGTAAATGATAAAAAAATTACACTTTAAAAAATTGTATCCCTCTTAGTGCTTGATAGATCCCAATTTAAAATGGATTTGTGCTTGTTTATTTTTTTATATGCTGTCTTATACATATGTAGTTATTTAATATTTAGCTATCATGTAACATCTCCACCACACTGAGTTATAAAGCACCTTCCTATTCTCAAGGTAATAAAAGCATTTTCTCTCTCTCATATATATATATATATATATATAGAAGGGGGATTTTCATCTTCGCATTACAACCACCTAATTTAAACTAAGGTTTTCTATTTATCAAAGGAAAATAAAAACATAAAATATTTTCATTTTCATATAATGAGTATCTTACATAAACTTAATCTAATCATAAAAATTACTAGAAATAGAAATCCTACTTTATAGTTAAACTCAATATAGAAATTATATTTTTCTTTTTGAAGATGTCAAAACATATCATAGACTTATGTTGTGAATGGGAGTGACAATAGGGCCGTTATTGGTTACTATAGCATGAATATCATCCATCATTAGTTACTATACATGAATGAAGTTGACTCATAATTGGTTATTCAAGGAAAATCAAATCACCTAAATTATTCAGTTGTTAGTCGGCAAAAGAAGTGGACTTTCACCTTGGTGTCAAATGTCTTTTAAGACGTTAGGTCATTAAGATATTTTTCTTAACAATCATAGAAGATTCTTTTAATAAATTTTATATAACATTTAAGTGTTCAACATAAAAATAAAAATAAAACAATTTTAACCTAAATATATATTTGAAAAGAACCAATATCATCTAAAATGATAGGTTCAAAACTTTTTCAAGGTAAATCCATATATTTTAGGGTCGTGATATCAGGTTTCTTATAGATGATTACATTTATTTCTTTACGATATAAATATGTTTATATTGACACAATACTATATAAATATTCTTTTCTTTTTAATCAAAATAATATAAACATAACTTGTGTAATGGTCTACAATTAAGAATATGAAAATATTCTTTGTTATATACACAATTTAATAGAAAAATACAAGTATTTCTAAACAATATTTTTATTTCAAAACTTATGTAGTGTGTTTCACACCTCCACCTCTATCACAGCTTTACAAATTCTCAACATAGATTAAACAACTAATAAATTAAATGACACATCAATATTTTGATAGCTATTAACATATATTAGAAATTTAGTTTATATAGCTTTACTACTTTTAATAACCTCTAAAATCAACTCAAACATAAAATCTAAAGCAACCATACTTATTATTTCTTAAATTATATATAAAATCAAACACTGCTATACTTATATAAATATGATTAAATGAAAGCAATATAACCATAAACTAAAAAATAATTTAAATAATAAATCAAACCTGTCCCAAATACTTGTATAAATATGAATAAATGAAAGCAATATAACCTTACACTAAAAAATATTTTAAATCCTAAATCAAACCTTGTTCCAAATACTTAGGTGAAAGATTCCTTTCTTAGTCTTGTTGCCATGACTTTCACTTTCAGATGAGCTCGCCCTCTGTTAGAATGCCTTGAAAAGTGAACTCTCTTTGGTTCCCAGGTGCTCGAAGGGTATCCACAATTAAGAAACACAGTCAACACCAATGCCCTATTGGATTGGTTTTCTCCCCAGACGATTGTCATGCTTGATTGACACCATTTTTTATTCATTTGCCTTAGCGTTTGAGCTTGCCAAACGTTTTGGGTTTGTTGGGTCTTTTAGTTTTCAATGAGTTCACTGATTCCTGTTCTTGGGCAGTGAGATTTGAGGAAATTCAGTAGGTGGGAAATAAACGTTCTTCAGAATGGATATACAGAATGGAAGAATTCAGCTTCTGCTCTTCGTGACAGGCCTCGTAATTTTTAGTATGACAGGCATGTATTTTACATGTATCTTTTGAGATAGTGCCAACAGTTCTTTCATTATTTCATATCTGTTTCACTTCTTGAAGCATCCCACTTCTTGGTCTGATCATATGCTTTTATTTCCCTGCACAGCTTTTGAGTTCAACCGGTATGATTATGATTAGACCATTGCCTTAATTTAGATTAGGCACTTTTCTGCCATTCTGAACATTTTTAAATGGATAGTATCAAACGCGGACTCTGGACTTTATGGTACAGATGAAATTAAGCACAAGCTCAAGTTATTAAGATTGGGCTTTGAACTTTAAGGCTCAGTCTCTATGAAAGGTTCTCTTGAAGTGGAGAGGAGGATTCTCCACATGAAAGCAAATGATCAAAATCAAATTGCAGCAGAACCCAATGTGACTATGTATAAGTGGTCCTCTCAGTGAATCCTCTAAATCTCCAAGCGATCCTGGTAAATTGCACAACCTAACGCTAATGGAAGTAGGAAGATCTGTAACTTACCCATGAAATTTTGAAAATGAAGCCTTCTTTGGAATCGTATCAGTTAAAAGTCGAGAACTTTGGAAGAGACCACATGTTCTTTTTCTCTTATTGTTTTAATTTGAGCCGGTAAAACTCAGTGTTCTCGCCTAATTACATGTTTATTAGGTAACCAGAAAATGTAGCTTGAAAGGTCCACGGCAGTTGCTCAGAAACTTTTGGCCTTGTGTACAGAGGTGTCGATTTTATCTGATGGTCAAAAATTCAGAAACTTTTGGCCTTGTGTACAGAGGTGTCAATTTTATCTGATGGTCAAAAATTCAGGAATCCAGTTATGATGGTCAAAAATTGCAGGAATCTGGTTATATTTTTTAAAAAAAATTTGATAGTAGGAATGTTTGAATTATGTTTGATAGTAGAAATAGATTCAGCACTATCATAAAATCTGGTATGGCATCCAAAATCTTGTAACTTAACACCTTTTAACCCAGAACCCAGATTTCCAAAAAATTCTGCTAAATCTTTACCCAAAATTCCATTGTTTTCTTAGCAAAATTAACTTACCAGCTTACAAATATGCCCTCCGCAGTATCAGAAATCCGCGGCACTCATTACTGGATAACGTGGAACAGAGCAGAGATTGTTCTCATTTCATAAAATTTTCCTTTTTATTCCAATGGAGAATTTGCTATCAAACTAGTTGACGCACCACTGGATTATGGCGTCCATATTTACTCCAAATTCCCTGGTTTGGAATATGATCAACTCTGTTCTTATTCATTGGACAGTACTGTTTATTGCTTTTCAAATTCCTTGAGGGAAATGCTGTTCAAATTATTGCATGCAGTATTGAAAATGTTGAAACAACTCCCTGGTGGAATATTTGAAGATAATCAAGAACAAGCTATTCACATAAGCTTTTAGAATCTAACCAAATGGATGCAAGCATTTGATTCAATTCATGGTTAAGTTTCAAGTCTAATTCTGGAATATTTGAAGATAATCAAGAACAAGCTATTCACATAAGCTTTTAGAATCTAACCAAATGGATTCAAGCATTGGTTCAATTCCTGGTTAAGTTTCAAGTCTAATTCTGGTATGTTTTGAATTTTTCAAATTATATAAATATTGGTTGGAATTATATAAAAATTCGTTAGAATTATAAGTTTGAATAGTTAGCGTATACGATTCAAATACAAATTAAACCAATACCAATTAAACAGTAAAAAATCACAATTTTATAAAAAAATATGTAACCTGAACAATTAAACTATGGCAGCTCTCATACAATATTTATGGTTCTGTTATGTTTCAACTGATTTTCTATTAATTATGTTAAATTACATGTAATTATATATGTAGCATTACCATCTTTATTTAATTGCACAAGATGGGTTCTCTTACAACCTAAGGTGGGAAAGATCTCTCTGTGCAAATGAGTGGGTGATGATAATAACTAAAATAAATGAAAGAAGTGGGACAGATTTCTCTGTGCAAATGAGTATGTGATGTTAATAAATAAAATAAGCCAAGATATTCTGTTAAAAAAAGTTGGGTGGGTCATTTTTCTTCTTCCATTTTACTATTTTTTCTTTCGTATATTGCCAAAGGGCTTAGGTGCCGCTGTCTGCTACTTATTTATCTTTATATGATGTATATATCCCTGCCATTTATCATTATCCTGTTACTGAGAGTTTCATGTGTATTCAGCTGTAAAATGCAGGGAGCTCATGGGAGAAGAGATTTCGTCAAAGAGTGGAAAGTTTACGTGGATTAACTGCTTTGACATGGGCTCTGGAACAGTAGCCTGTGTAGCAAACGAGGGGTTGAAACTTTATGTTAATAAGATCAGAAAGGCATATTTAGAAAGGACAAGGAAGAGGACTGTTGAAATTGCCTTGATTGATGCCATATCTGGGGGGTTAAGCATTAGTGCTGCCACAAAGCAAGCAACGAAGGAAGGAGCTAAAGCGGCAAAGTTAGCTTCCAGACAAGTGAAACGGAAAATTGGACCGATCTTGTCTGCAGGATGGGACTTCTATGAAGCTCTGTACCATGGTGGTACTGTCGCTGAGGGATGCATGAGAGGTGCTGGAACTTTATTTGGTGCTTATATAGGAGGCTTTCAGGGTGAGCAAAAGCTTGGTCGGTTAGGTTATGCTGTTGGTAGTAATTTGGGAAGTTGGGTTGGGGGAAGGGTAGGACTCATGTTCTTTGATGTTATAAATGCAGTACCATACTTCATGCATATTTTCTCAAGCAATCAACACAACTATGAGTGTTCTGAAACATCACACATGACATCGGAACACATGCACATCAGTGAAAACTGAGTTCAGAGACATTTTGAAGATTGTGAAGGAAGCATTGACCTGAGAATCCTATACATTTAAACGATTCCAATGGGCATTATCTACATAGAAACAAGCAATATATGGTTGTCTGGAATTAGCTTTGATATTTGGTATCTACAAACATGTATCTCAATATATCCATTGGATACGTGAGAAGTGCAGAATAGTTGGTCATAACTTGGTCTAATACTAGTAGATTTTTCCAGTACATGATGGTAGTAGGCAATCCTTTCGCTTATTAATGGGCCACTATTTAGGAATGTTCAGTTTCTCTATATACTAGAGCCATTCTATGATAGATCACATTCTATGATAGATCAAGATTCTATGATCTACGTATGCTAATGGATAACAAATTAGGCTGGTTTGTATCTGTTCCAGTTTTTGTACATTCTTCTTTATGAAAGCGTGACTTTCTATGCATAAATATGTGAATTTTGGGACTTTTAAGCACATTAGTTAAATCAGAATGTAGCACTGAGGTCATGGAAATCAACAAATGGTTTAATCATCTGCAATTTTGCATTGTAAAAACCACAACAATGTTATTTTATGTCGATATTTGATCCAACATGCCTGACAAACAGCAGTAAAGTTTTTGTCTCTGCAAAACAGAGTCAAGGAAGAAGAAAGGAAATAAGTTTCATTATCTAGAGAAGGAAGTTGCTTTTACATTGTTAGAGTGGAAGAGATTTCTGTCTACATATCTATTTATGTGGATAATATCAATAAAATAAACTGGAAAAACTACTACCTATGTGGATAATACCAATAAAATAAAATAGAGAACTTTGATGTTTCACATTTAGTTATAAAAAAAAGTGTTGACATAAAAAATAATGAAATAAATTAGCATAAATTAATCTTTGCTCTGAACTTTTAAGTAGTTAAGGGCTCACAACTAAGTACTTTTTATTTCTTTCCAGACTTACAAGGTCCAGGGTAACTGTGGATCAATACTAATATATCTATGACTGCATATCAATGAGATGAAAAGAATTCCAAGACAATAGAAAAACAGACTGAGCATTTTTGAGCAGATCTTCAATATGAGTTCCCATGAGTCACTGTGCTAGGGTTCTATATTGTCAATTTTTACTCCCATTTTCTTTTGCACATCACCAAAGGCCTTAGGGAATTGCAATTTGCAACTCTGATTGTTTCTTGTATTTTATCTATTTATGATGTATATTTGCCTGCCATTTATCTTAGTCTATTTCTGATATTTTCATGGGCATTCAACCTTAAGAGGTAGGCAGTCCCTTGGAGAAGAGACTCTTTTCAAATAAAATGGATTCACTGCTCTAAGATGTGCTCTGGAATACTAACCTTTTCAGCAATGGTGGGGAATACTAGTCCTTGCAGTAAAAGTGGGGCTGAAACTTTGTGTATAATTTCAGAAAAGCACATATAGAAAGGACAAGGCAGAGGGCTACTGAAATGGACTTGAATGAGGTCATATCTGGGAGGAGCAAGTGTTAGTTCTGCCAAAAGGGAAGCACAAGAGGTAGGAGCTAAAGTAGAAACATTCGCTTCCACACAAGTGAAGAGGATTATTGGACCCATCTTGTATTTATAATGAGACTTCTTTGAAACTTAGTACTATGGTGGTAACTTTACTGAGAGGTGCATGAGAGGTGCTGGAACTTTTATTCGGTACATATATAGGATGTTTTTAGGGCAACCGAAAATCTTTGCTGGTTAGGTTCTCTTGGTGGTAGTCAGTTGGGAGGTTGGTTTGTAAAGTATTGTCAGGGTGAGAAGAGCTTCGCTGGCTAGGTTAACTTGTTGGCAATCATCTGGGTATTTGGGACAGGGGAATGTTCACGTTGTTTGCAGTATAAATGGGGTACAGTACCTGACGTGAATTGCCTCAAGCAATCAAGACTCAAGACAACTATGAGATTTATGAAACATCATACATTTACATCGGAAGACATACAACAGTGGAATCTGAGTTCAGAGACTTCGTGAAGATTCTGAAGGAAACATTGGTCTGAGTATGCTGTACCTTTTAGCGATTACGATGACTCTTTCTACATAGAAACTGGCCTTATATGGTTGTTAGCCTTGATATACTGTCTGTACAAACATGTATCCCAATATATATATTATATATGTGAAAAATGCAGAATTGTTGGTCGTGATTTAACATAGGTAGATTGTTCAGTATTTTGTCGAAATCTTTCAACAATGAGTAGGTCACTGCTAAGAAATTTAAGTTGGCGTTTTTTATAAACAAATCATTACTGCATTTACTTGGACATATAATAATGGAAAGTATTACATCAAAGTTGTTTTGTTTGTTTTTTTTCCTTTTTCTTTTTTCGTTTTTCTCCCGAAGTAAGTAAAATTTTATTAATGAATTAACGTACTATTTTATTAATGAATTAACGTAATAGATAACCCGAACAGAGAACCGACAAAACTAGGTGAGTGATAGTTGATCATGCAGACTTGCATGACTTGATGAGATTCACTGTTATTGGCTTCGTGTCACTGTCAGTCGAGCTTCCCAAACTAGGAGGGAGGGCGAGATGGTTTTCTATGCATTTTAGGCATCAGTCCAAGGTTATCAGAAATAGTTGTAGCCCATTAAGTATAAGGAGGATTTCTTTCTTTTCTTCATTTATGTCTAAGAGAACTTTGCCACTGCCAATATATATCTATAAGAGAACTTTGCCAATGCCAATATATATCTATTATATACATATATTGGTTGGTTGAACTGTCTTCTTGCGTTACTTGTATTGGACATCCAGTCTACAACTTCACCAGCTACCTCGATATTAGTTAAATATCCATGTTTCTTGCAATATCCTTTCAGCGTTGCAAGTTCTACTTGAATTTTCCGGGACATCCGAGTGCAATAAAATCTAGTTGAAGATTCTTCTCTCTATTGAGCCTCAGATCCTCCTTGTGTTCTATAATAATCAGCCACACATTTTCTCCTAGCTCTATGATGCAGCATGATTTTCTGCAGAAATCAAGGACCAATACTCCCTAGGAAGTGGTTGTTCACAAGGGTGATGGGCACAAAGGGAGACTCATAAGCAAGGGTGTGGATTAAGAAAGAAAGGTCAGACTAGAGAATAAAATGCATAGAGGGAAAGGAATTGGAGCAAGGGGAAAACCTAAGGGGATTAGAATGCAACTAAAATAAAATAGCCAAAGGGAGAGGTTGCCCCAAAAACTGCGTATGATATAGGTCTAGGCTCGTCTTGTCACAAAAGAATACTAAGAAACTAACTATAGTAGAAATAGTGATAGCAATGCTCGAAGGTCTTATAGTGCACCATGTTCTGATCTAGATTGGATCATTATATTCTTTGTTATCCATTTCGATGCTTTCAGAGTGAAAAAAGTAGAGGAATCAACTCACAAGACCATTTTTACTCGCAAGACCTAGTTTGGTAAATTGAGGTTTGAAACCTTATGGGAGCATTTTGAGGAATCAAACAACAATTTTTTCGGGGATAAAACTTTGCCACTTTAGTGATGCACCCTTTTTTAATATTCTACACATATACACCTTTCCAACAACATAAGAATCGTCTCAATCATAGTTCGTATGCAAATGTCATGCCACTTGGAAGTTGACGTTCATGTTTTCACCGCGCTAATTCAAGAGGATGCCACTCAACTTCCATTATTCATGGAAAATGGGCTAAACACATGATCATGATGAAGAAGAATCTAGAAGAGTTCATATTGCAACTCTGGTTCAGAGTTGAGGGAGTCAAACCTAACGAGGCTATCGGGTTGTCTTATCACTGGGCCACTAGGAAGAAAAGGGGTTGCATCATTTTTAAGTGCAATTCTTTCATAAACTATTAGAGTAGCCAAGAGGGATAAGGAGAGAGAAAACAAAGTGGATTTGTGCACTATAGTAGCCCATGGGCCATAGGTCTCACTTCTTCGTACTTGCAGTCATTTTCTATTCAGAGCATAGAAGAGAAAAAGCATTTTCTCTTGAAAGGGTTTCCTAGGTTATATCTTGTGCCAAATCATGGGTTATGAATTTTTATCTCTTTGTTCTCTATTTTATACATAATTATAATTTACATGCATATGCAATAAATAGTAATTTAAAAATCCAAGAATCTAAAGAGGAATAAACCCTCATAGAGAAGATTTTTTGATTTTTAAGTATAAATTATCAAATTTGTTGTGATGAACTATCTAGTGGAATATCCACAATATTTTATGGATCATATTGGTATTAGAGTAGGTTTCTTTGGATATATTATGGGGGATTTGTAGGGGATGTAGACTAGCTAAGCCATAAATCATAAAATCCTAGTCATGGCCAACAAATTTATGAATAACACCTATGAACTTGGAGAGAAGAGGCTTTCATAGTTGGAAGCACAAATCGCAGATACAAACTATAATTTGAATCTCCTCATGTTAGTCATGATAAATAATCTTGGGCTATTTAGAGAAGATGGGGGTTCTAGCACAAAGGATTGATTAGAGGGAAGATCGAGAGATTGAGAAGAAATAGAGAACAAGCCGAAGAAGGACTCAAAAGAGATCAACCCAGTTTGAATGTCATGAACCATTCAAAGTCCCCTTTGAAAATGAAAGCGGAGGCTTATATCAAGTCGTAGCAAGGTGAGAATGACACTCTTAAGCTAAATCACTTGTTGTAACAATTAGAATTTTATTGAAATGTTCATCATACAAAGGAAACATAAAAGATTTTATTTGTGTGGCTAAAAGTAGAGGGCCATGCCTTGACCTAGTGGGAAAGCCACATGGATATGTTGAGGTTGCAGGGAGATCCTCTAGTGACTAAGTTGGGGGATTTTAAAACCCTCATAAAGTCACTATTTTACCCTATTGGGTATGTAGAGGAACAGTGGCTCTAATGGCACTACTTCAGGTAGAATCAAGGGCAAAGTGTACTCTTAGAGTTAAAAAAAAATGGCCATAATGTTGGGTATCTATCCAAGGAACCAAGATGTAATCCTCAAGTATCTGGGGGGTCTACACAACCATCCTTGGAAGCAATTGATGTTGTTTAAGTTGTGATTAATGGATGAGGCTTGTGTACATGCACAATACCTGGAGAACATAGGCCAAAAGAAAGGAAATCAAGTGGATTAAAGCAGAAGGAGAACTAGAAGGATTCCAAGGAGAGGGAGAAAAAGTGGAATGGGGGGGGGGGGATATAAAAAATACAACAACCACAGCACACCAATGCAAGGATCACAACAACCATTGTAATCATTGTAATATCTATGGCCATATAAAGGAGAAATGATGGAATTTACATCGGGATCTTAATCTGAAGAACAAAAGAAATGATAATAAGAACAATAATCTCATGTCCATTGATTTGAGCAACCAATTTGAAATCAACTCAGACGTGGATGCGAAGATCCTATGCACGTCAATGCAAAAGGAGGTGAAACCAGGTAACCTTCGACAACAAGAAGCGAATGATAAAACCAAGCTCTTCCATATAAATATACAGTTTGAAGGGGAAAGAATTGATGCTCTATTTGACTTAGGATTGTAGGAAAATTTCATTGTAGTAGAGCTAGTCAACAAATTGGGATTGGAAATCCATGATCATCCAAGCCCGTATCCATTAGAATGGGTAAATAAATATGAATAGTTAAAGGTAACAAAATATTGCAAAATTAGATTTGCTATCAGTGATGATTTTATTGATGAAGTAGAACTAGATGTGGGTTGCCTTGATGTATGTAGAGTGGTGTTTGGAAGTCCCTACATGTATATGTGAGTTGCAATATTTATGTGAAGGGAAAACCAATACAAGCTTGTCAAAGATGGAAGATTGTTCACCATCAATGTACACAAAGGTAAGTCAAAAATTTTGTTGGTAAGTGCCAATCAAGCTAAGAAATTGATCAGTTCTGGCAAGATTTTTTTTTTTTACTATTTTTAAGAGAGAATTAGTCTACAAAAGTGTAAGTAAGAACAAAGGCATCCTTGAAGGGGTGTACTAAGAAACAAAAATAAAAATTGGAAGATTTCCTACAAGCATACATGGATGTGTTATGGGAGCTTAAAGAATAGAATACCACCCAAGATAGAAGTGGAGCATGAGATCCAACTATTGCCTAACTCTCGATTGCCAAACATTGGGTTGTGTAGGAAGTTTGTTATAGAAGCAACTGAGGTAAAGAAATAGTTGTAGCAACTACTAGAACAATGTTTCATTCGACCGAGTACATCACCATGTGGGTCACCTATCATAATTATGCCAAAAAAAGATGGGACTTGGAAAATGTGTATAGATTATAGGGTGTTAAAGAAAATCATGCACAAGAACATGTACCCTTGCCCAGAATAGATGATCTGTTGGATTAGTTGTAGCAGGCAAATACTTCACCAAGTTTGACTTAAAGTTTGGATATTACTAGGTTTGAGCTAGATAAGAATATACCTAAAAGACCACTTTCAAAACCAAGCAAGGTTTGTATGATTGGTTAGTCATGTCATTTGGCCTATGCAACTCACTAGCCACGTTTATGAGATTAATGAATGATATACTAAGCCCTTTTATAGATTCATTTGTTATCATCTATTTGGATGATATACTGGTATATAGTGCTACCTGGGAAGAGCACATCTTACATTTGATGTAAGTGTTGGAGACATCAAAGAATTACCAATTGCTAGAAAATATCAAGAAGTGTGACTTTGCACAAAGATATTTGGTGCATTTGGTGTATGTGATAGTTGGAGGAGAGTTGAAGATAGATACTGCCAATAGAGGCCATCTTGAAATGGTTAGTGCCTATGTGGCCTCATTTTCAATAGTAATGACACCACTCCATGCCATAACAAGTGGAAGGAATTTCCAATGGGGAAAGGGTCAAAAGTGGGCCTTTGACGAGTTAAAGAAGAAGATCAATCAAGCACCAATTCTAGATAGGTATGACTGGGTATATTATGGGAACAGTCTTAATGCAGGGGGAAAGGATTATATGCTACCATTTTGAAGTATTTCATAGGGTAGTTCTTAATTACCTTACCTATGACAAGGATATTTATGCCCTGATGCAAAGCTATGAAGAAGTGGAAGCACTATTTAATGGGAAAGGAGACAATAATCCACATAGATCATCAACCACTATAATACCTACAAGCCTAGAGTAAGCTACAACAAACCAGACATTACAAGTGGATGTGGGTTCTACAAAAAAAATATTTAGTGATCAAGTATAAGAAGAGAAACAAAAATAGGTTGTTTGGCATGATTTTAAGGCCACTCACATCAAATATCATAGCTTTGGGAACTTTGATGCACTTGACCATTCACTCATGATGCATACAAAGAGGCATATTCAGAGGATGATGACTTTAAGGAGGTGTTTCAACAATTGCAAATTCAACGTCATGTACACGATGGTGAAAACACCACTGACTACCATAACTAGGACAAGTTACTCTATAAATTGGATAAGTTATGTGTTCCTAAAGGTGAGTGATTGCAGTTGATTAGAGAGGACCACACCGTCAAGGTTGCATGGAACTTTGGTGTAGTGAAGATAGTGGCCAACTTGTAGAGGTACGTGTGTTGGTCCAAGATGAAAGAACATGTAGCTAGGTTCATAAGAGGTACTAGCAAGTGTAGTAATAGCAAAACAAGGTCTATAACATCCCTTATGTATACCCACTCGTCCCTAGGATAACATTTCCATGGACTTTGTGGGAAGTTTACCAAAAACTAGGAAAGGACATGACTACTTGTTTGTGGTAGTTGATAGGTTCAACAAGATGTGTGTTTTGATGCCTTATAAAATGACCATCAATAGTAAAGAAGTAACCAAATTTTTCTTTGGACATGTATGCGTACACGTTGGGATATCAAGGAGCATTATTTTAGACAGGGACACAAGATTTCTTAGTGTTTCTTGGACTACATTGTGGCAGAAGATGGACACGATGTTAAATAGGTGTGCAACATTTGATGCAGGAGCATCGATTAAACTAAAATGACCGAGAAGGTAAAAATTATTACTAGAGAAGTTGGTTCCTCAATGTGTGGGATTTGTTAAGCAAAATAGGATTAATATTGTTAAATACCATGTAAACCTTTTTAATATTAGAAAATAGTTAACCTAGGAGTTTTGAGAGGTTTGTTTGAAGCCAAAATTGGGCCATGCGATCCACTTTTCATGATATGGAAGGATGCCATACTTGTATTTATCCATGTTTGAATTTAATAAAAAATAGTGAAGGTGAGAAAGATTCTAGTGTAAAAACTTACAAATTTTTTTGAATCGATTCCTTATGATCCCTATGTAAACACGTTAAATTTCTTTATGGATTGTGTATTTTTTTCTATGATTGAGTCTGAGTAGACTGAAATCGTAGAGATACTCTACGGTTTATAGTAAGGCACTGTATAATACCTGTATAAAAAGTGTAAGAATGGAAGGGATGGGAACATAGTTTTTATGTAACTATGAGGATTCTGTTACAGAAAATGATCAAGGTAATAAAAGTATCTGCATTAAATATTTTTCATCCTGGAATATCCTTACCCAGAGGTTTCCACAAGTGATTGCATTTTAAATCACCAAGGCAAACATATTTCCACCAAAGGATGAGAGGTAAATTCGTTAAGTGTCACAAACACTTGTCATTCCCAGAGGTTTGGAAAAAGGAGAAAAGTCAAAAGGTCAGGGTAGATTTTTATGGATGGGACAAACTTTTGAGGAGCAACAAGAGATGGAAAAATTCCTATCCCAAAGCTTTTATCATGGAAATTTAAAAAGGAGTCACAGGTGGCTTGGGTTAAAAATCATCTGATTCTGTGATCTATTATAATGGTTGTACCGATTATCATATAGACCTTTTCCACTATCACTCGAGTGCTAATGGAAGATTCTAAGGGGGTCCATATTGTCAATTGACCTTGAAAAAGACGAGTCTGATGGTTGATGGAAGGGAATCTCCATCCCGAAAGTAATCCACCCCAGAATTTTTGAAGGTTGGAAAGTTGCGCATTAAATAAAAATTATCAGGGGCTAAATTTATGGTCACAGGTATGGTCTTATAGCCACATTTGAAAGTATAGGTGTTAATTCAAGCCAAGGCATGAAAAGCTATATATAATGGTGTGAAGGTTATATAATAGGTTTGTTAGTTGTATTGGAGAGAATGGATTACAAAAGGAGAGAAAGCACAAATTTTAGTGTAGATTGAAACAAGTGATGTGGATTATAGGTTGATTCTTTTTTAATTAGGATTAAGGAACATGAAAAACTATAAACAATAGTTTTTTAGAAACAAGGAGGTATGGGAGATTGTAGTAGTAATTGAAGAGCTTAGATGACAAGTAATGACCCTTTTTTTTTCAACTAATCTAAAGGAAAGTGTTGAAGTAGGTAGTAGAAAATACATCCAGAAAGCTGAGGAGGAAAAGAGCAAGTAAAAGCTCTCAAGGTAAAGGATTGTGGCAACGGAAGCTGCAACAAGGAACTTTGTAAGCAGATTTCAATTGGAGACTGAAAGTTAAGGGAACAACAAATCTTCTTAGAAGAAGAAGAGTGTGAGTAGAGTGCATAAGCTAGAGAAGATCAAGGAGTGCTCAAGAAGGAGGTTCGCGGAGACAAAACCAATGATACCAAAAGATTGAGCTTAGGGCAAATGCTTGATGAGGTATTAAGTGGCAGCATTGGAGACTGACTACAAGGAGAAGGCTAAGTTACATCTCATAGTGGGAATGGAGGAACTCATAAAAGAGATGATGGATATGACTACAAATATGCAAAAGAATAGTTCAGAAGGAAGCCACAACAAAAAGAAACATGTTTCCAAAATAGTTGGCAAAAATAAAAGAATGAGTGATGCATATTTTGACAAAGAAATGGTTGAGATGAGGGCATAACTCAACAAAATAAAAAATATGTTATAGAAGGAAATCATAAAAGAATTAAGACAAGGGTTGTATGTAGGAAAAATGGCCAATTGGCCTATCAAGGAAATATTTTCTCAAAAGTTAATACATAGAATGTAGATTGAGTAAGCACTCAAGGAAACTGAGTACAAGATGAGAGAATATATTTGTGAACTAGAGAAAGGATCAATCCTTGGAGAGGAGGATGATGATGATGGGATGACGATGTTCTCGTATTAATGCAAGAGAAGGATGCCAGTGGAATCTTTAGAGACTGAAAGGTTTCATGTCTTTAATTTTAATTATTTGTGTGTGAGTTTATTTGCAGGTACCGAATACAATGGAGCTGAAAAAATATCGAAGATGGTGGAAAAAGCAGAAATTCCACAAAGGAAGAATTTTTATTATGGAAAGAAACAAGGTTTAGTAGACTTTGAAGATAGAGAATATCATATTACTATCATAAAAGAATGAAATTCAACATCGATTCATAAAGACAACATTGAAGAAGGCTATGAAAGAGTTTTGGATGAAACTCTTCAAGTTTGTAAAGGGAAGAGTAAAATCATAGGTATAATTGGTTGGTTGTATTTTCTTTTGTTAAGAGTGTATTTGATTATTTTTTAGGGGATCTTATCATAGATTAGAAACAATTGGAAACTGGAAAGAGAGAGGAAAACGCATCTTGCATATTTGTGAAGTAAATCCATTTGAATATGTTGAAGGAAGAGTTGACCAGAAGAACTCATCTCAAGGTATTTCAAAGAGCTCAAAGGAAACTATAAAAATTCAAAGATGAGAAGACAACCAAGAACTTGTTGTGGAGGAAGAGGAGGCATTAGTGTCTTTTACAACCTAGAAAGAAAGAAGAATGAGCTGTGGGGACAATTATGAAAACGGAAGAATGTATTAAAACAGTGACAAGATTGATGGAGAACACAAATTTTTCTATGGAACATTGATGATGATGTCCAACATATCCAGGAAGTTGCAAAATATGAAGAGGGAGCTTATGTATATTGTGAGATATGGAATTATTCATTTGTCAAAGATAGTGAAGAAGAAGAATGAGATACATTGGAATCTGAGAATGTAAAAATGGAGTATGAAAAGTAAGACTCAGATGTAGTGTCCATGGATTTTAGTGAAGAACCATAGTTACTGAAAGAATTGTTACTATAGCCTAAAACTAAATATGAAGATATTGAGGTGATGAATTTACAATTTGAATATTCCATTTTTTTGAGTAAATGTGGATATATGCCAATAGGAAATGAATGAGGGATTTTTTTTGAAGAAAATAATAAGGTTATGAGAGAGAATCCTCTACAAGAGAACAAGATGGATACTAAAATTTCAAGACTTGTTGAATTTGAGGAAACATCAAATCAACATAAAGATTCGGTAAAAAAAGGATGGAGCATTTCATGGGGGAAAGTCAAACAACAGGTGGATTCTTATGATGGATTTTTGAGGCAACCAAATATTTTGGAAATTCTTGAATGGAATAATTTTTTTATATCTCCTGCATATCACATTATTAGGAGGTTGGCAACTGAATGGAAAATGATGCTTCAAGGTGATAATAGATATGAAAAGAGGATTGTATGGAACAAACAATGCACTTTTTGGTTTGATGAAGAGAATAATAATTTACCAACTGAGAGGTATCAAAGAGGCGGGTTGAATATGACAAAGGAATAAGAAAGATAGGTCAAAGACAACTGGAAATAATTTGAAAGAAAATAAGACAAGGAAAGTAATTTGACTTGGAAATGACTCAGTTTGCAAATGGCTGATACAAAACAACACCAATGCAAATATGGAGGAAAATATAACAGTGGAAGAATGTGACAAATTTATTGTGTCATGTGTATATCAACAATGTGAACATCAAATGAACTTGAAGAAAGAGATGGGTGCAAAGTACAATTTGATTAGGAATTTTAAAATTTTAAAGGTTAAATGTATTTTGCAGAATATTTTTGGAGATATGCTTAATTATGAAGGTGGATATAAACATAGGTTTCTTGGAAATGGAAGTAATAAATCACTCTTATTGATCCAAGAGGATGAGGATTGGAATGAAGGAATGATAGTTTATACAACTCTTATGTAACCGCCTCCTCCCACGTTTACCCGCTTTCACTGGCCTGCTCGGGGTAAACATGAGATGAGGGTCACTATGATAAGAATCACCCTCCTATATGAACTTAAGGAAATGGAGTTGAAAACTTAAGACTTTATTGAATTCCCTTAAGTGCTACTAGACCTCCAGGAGAAACCCAACCCCTTTAGGTGTCAAACCCCTAAGATAACTCTCTTTTTTACTAATCTAAAGCCTCACTGCTCCCTTACCAAGGCATGCAAACCACTATAACCCTCTAGTCACTCCCATATGCCTACCTGCCAATGAATGTGGACTTTTCTAGTCAGTTTTATGCCAATGACACCAATTCAGAGCCAGTTTTTAAGGGCCAAGACTCAGACTCCTACCTAGAACTTAGTGAGACTTCCAAAAAGGATAAATGACATAGAAACAAAGCTTACAAACAAAATATTGTACGGAGACTTGAATTGAGCCCTCCCAACTGGGACTAACATTCCATAAAACACATGGTAAACATGCAACCTACAGGTCATAAATACAACTCTTAAAGTAGGGATCAAAAAGTTATCTGAGGATTAACAAGAAGGACCATTTCCTTTTCACAATAGTTGGCATAACACCAATTAGGTCATGCATTCATTAACCAGACATTCATTAATGGAAATGTGATAAGAGCCATACTTAGATTTGTCAATTAACCATGCTTATAACCAACATATAACTAGATAAATAACAATCATAGAACATCCATTAAAATCACATAATATCAAGTACATTTACTGATTAAAAGCAAGAGGAAACTAGATATTATTAGCCATAAGAAAAATCCAACCAAGTCAGTGACTTCCATGTACCACCGGACCATAGATTGGGCTGAACCAAATATTTATTTCATCCAACCACCCCCATGCCATATTCCAAGCATGATTGTGGGATCTCATGGGATAAACCAATCCATAAACAAGTAGGGGAATCCATAGGTTAAACCATCTCCACCCTCACCATACTATGATCTCACCTAAAATGGTCCCAAGATCACAAAACCAAGTTAATCTTGGATGCCTCACAATTCCTTCACCATCCCTTAAGGAATTTTCCTATCTCCACCCATCTGTTGAGCGCTTCCTAGATAAAACCATCTCCACCCCAAACCCTTGGGATTTTCTTGAGACCACCTCACTTGTATGCAAAACCTTCCAACAATCCAAAGCTCAAACGAGAAAGAAATCCCATTGCACCATGGTTATTTGGAAATGGAAAGGAAAGGATAAAACCAATGTTAAAACCCGATAAATCCATGCCACCGATAGCAAAGAAACCAAAATACACACATGCATATGCCATGCATGCCAAAACCAACTAGGAAATCATACATGCGATCTCTTACCTATAAGTATTCCCACTAAATCTGTCTAATTCAACCTTTCCTTTCTTGATCCTTGCTTCCTTTGCCTTCCGTTTCCTTCCTTTGCTTGCTTTCTTATCCTTCTCCTCTTCATGCTCTTCTCCTATCTAATACTAACTCCGAAATTGAACAGACAAAAGGCTAAACAAATAAAAGCTTTGAATTGATCATTAGAATCCTTTTTATTATTGATTGCTATAATTTCTTCATCTTCCCATTATTTTCCTTCATTTTTCTTCTCACATGCAACATGTGGCCTTTCACCTCCCTTTTCTCCTATTTTCCATTATTTTCATTAAAAAAAAAAGCTAATTAATGTCTCTTTGCCTTTTCAAAGCCTTTTCCATTTCCTTTGTCAATTTCCCCTTAGACATAAATGCAACAAGTGATGTCCACTAGGATAGTTTTCCCAACATTCATCTTGGAATAAGTGTCCCATGACCTTGCTCTTATTTTTCATTTATTAACTTGTATTACATGAAATTTTAACCTGGTGTTGTTAGAGACTCGCCCCCCTTAGGGGAACACCATCCTCAATGTTCTTGACACCTACAACCAACAAAACCACTAGAAACCAAAACATATAGCCCATGTAGCTTTATAACTTAGCTCATTGCAGTATTCACAATGAGCAACCTACTCAAAAGCAAAACCACCATGACAAACATGACAACCATACCACTTTTTGGGTGATTTAATTGTGAGTTAAATCCATGTCATTAAATTGCCAACCCAGGGTTCACGAACTGATTAGGTATATGTGTACTATATGTTGTAGGATATCTGACCTGCAAATATATGAAAATAAAAAATATGCCCAGAAATAACAAGATTAAAATGTAAAAATTCTTCTCTTTATGAATCAAAACCCTTGAGGTAGGGTAATGCCATACAATCACTCATTAAGGAAGGATAACACTCCACAATCCATATGCTTACCAATACAATAATCCTTCACATCTCTCAATGGGGAGTCTTTAGCCTCTATATAGGCTTCATACATACAATACCATGGGTCTCTCAATATCATATATCTAATACGATGGACTTATCACATTATTCCTAACTAATTGTGGTCCCTTACATGATGCGAGTTAACCACTTTATTTATTAACTATGGCCCATCACATTATTACATTATTCCCTTGGGTACCTCCCTCTGTACCCCATAATATCCCCCTAGGTATATTAGATATGTACTAGGTGATTATTTCTCAGAATTGATTAATGTAATGTAATAAACTTGAAACTAATTATAAAGAAATTTAAATCAATCCAATCCAATCCAAATAGAAAGAAATTGAGTCAATCTTAACAAAACAACTTGAATCAAAATAATATGAAATAAACTAAACTGAACTTGCATAAATGAAACCACACATACTTGAAATGAAAATCACACTTGCTACATTGAAAATTACACTTGCTTAAAATGAAAATAAATGAAATAACATAATTACTCAATGTTACCAATATTTACAACAAATGAAAAATGTATCCAAACTGTGGTTGATGGGGGTCCTCCACTCCTCAAATCTCTCCTAAATCCACATTTGTCTCTTGTAGTTACAACCAATCACCTAAAAATATTAGATACAAATCCTCTCAAAATTCTCTCCTAGTTTTGATAGGAGAAACATATCAAAACATCCATGATTTTTCTCCTTTAAATGTTCTTAGTCAATTATCCAAATCTTTTACAATTATTCCACAAGTCTTCATGAGTTGGAATTGAAATTCGAATTTGTGGTTGAGTAGCCAAATATGACCCTTCTAGAATCTTCAAATAGGCCTACAATATCATACAACTCATACCACTTTTAGATATATATGAAAACATGTTAATTTCTTAATATTTAGTCATAAATGCTCTTAAAATACTTAAAATAAATGACTTGGAAAATAATAATGTTAAACCCATATGATCATGAAAATTGTTATTAATATAGGTTTATGGAGCTACAAAATATGGTAAAGAGTTATGAAATATGGTAAAATGATGGAAATGAGGGTAAAAGAGGATGATATTTTGGAGGCCCAACATTTCCCCCCAATTGAAGAGGTTGTTGCAACTTTGCATTGATTCCCTTAATCATAAGTTGAACTTTTGGTTTCTATATGAACTTTGGCTTTGTATTGATTCTTTTTCAACTTTGCATAATTATATCATTTGATAACTTTATTCTCTTTGCAAAGTGTACTTTGAAAGAAATTTGATTGCAACATCTTTTGTATGGTTGGTTCTTGTATGGCAACCAAAATTTTAAGAGTATTGGTGTTACACAAAAATATCGTCAGCTTAATTATTTGCAGTCAGTGTGGGTCTATCACCACCTATACCAGCTTCCTAAGCAAGTCTCAAACCTCTGCTCTTCAGAACAAGCTTTAGAAATGAGAGAAAGACATCAAAAAAGCAATGTAACTCTGGTTCCGCACTTTCTCTCACATTTGCCTGCGGGCCCACACCTTTTGTTCAGGATATCTGCATATTTATACGCTTTGTATGTAAAGGGGAGGGTGTGTACCCCTGTGAAAGTCAAAAGGCGCAATTTTTATCTTAAAAAACTCACTTTGGGTTATGCTTAGGGGGCATCAAGCACAGTTTTCTCTCTGTTTCAAGCTTGTGTAAAAATGAAACTACTTTGAAGCATAGTTTTTCTCTGTTTCAAGCTTTTGTAAAAATGAAACCTATCTCGAGTCAATTTCAGTTATTTTCAAGACTCGTTTAAAAAATGAAACAAGGGTTATGAGGATAGTTTTGTTCCTGTATCAACCTCGTTAAAAAATGAAACAGGCTGTCATGAGGAAAGTTCTTTTCCTGTGTCAACCTCATTTAAAAATGAATCAGTTGTTATGAGGACAGTTCTTTTCCTGTGTCAACCTCGTTAAAAAATGAATCAGTTGTTTCGAGGAAAGTTCCTTTTACTGAGTCAACCTAGTTAAAAAATGAATCAGGTTCGAGGATAGTTCCTTGTCTTGTGTCAACCTCGTTAAAAAATGAAACAAGGATAGGTTATATAGGTAGATTATAGAGAGTAGTCATGAGCATAGTTCCTTGTCTTGTGTCAAGCTCGTTAAAAAATGAATCAAGGATTTTAGAGCATAGTTCCTTGTCTTGTGTCAAGCTCGTTAAAAAATGAATCAAGGTTTTCAGAGCATAGTTCCTTGTCTTGTGTCAAGCTCGTTAAAAAATGAATCGAGGTTTTTAGAGTATAGTTCCTTGTTATGTAGATAGTAGAGAGTAGTTATGAGCATAGTTCCTTATCTTGTGTCAAGCTCGTTTAAAAAATGAAACAAGGGTTTTGAGGATAGTTCTTTTCCTGTGTCAACCTCACTAAAAAATGAAACAACTCCCACGAGTCTTTCCAAGATTTCGAAAGTAAACCTTCACTTCATCCACCTGGTTGAATGCTATGAAGCTTCGGGGGCATGTACCTTGATTTGCGTCATTATGCTAGGGGCATGTGAACTTATAACAAGCATAGTTTTTCGTTTCAAGCTTGTGTCAACATGAAACCGAATTCGAGCATAGTTCTTTTCCTATGTCAAGGTCGTTAAAAAATGAAACAAATCCTCCTCTAATTGAGTCGAGAGTTTGACTAGACCTCATAGATGTTAAGTTGTATATTTAGGTTTTTTATTTCAGTTTTTTGCATAATTTTCTTATAGTTTTAGGTCGAGTCTTTCAAATGATCTCGTAATTGAACCTTCATTTCATCCAACTGATTGAATGAAATGAAGCTGGGGGGCATGCGCTCTAGTAGTTATGCTTAGGGGGCATCAAGCACAGTTTTCTCTCTGTTTCAAGCTTGTGTAAAAATGAAACTACTTTGAAGCACAGTTTTTCTTTGTTTCAAGCTTTTGTAAAAATGAAACCTATCTCGAGTCAATTTCAGTTATTTTCAAGACTCGTTAAACTCATGAAAATCCCGAGATTATTTTGCTATCTCTTTCATTCTCGTAAAACAAATGAAAATGCCGAGTTCTTTCCATCTTTTCCTGCTCGTAAATTAAATTGAAAGTCGGCCATATGAGTACATTTTTATCATTTTTTTTCGAACTCATTAAAACTTACAAAAAAATGAAAACCATGAGTACATTTTTATCATTTTTTCTAACTCGTTAAAACTTACGAAAAATTAAAACCTTACAGTCACCTTTAAGCTCTTTTCTGACTCCTAAAACATGAAAAGATTGCCGAGTTTTTCTTTTTAAGCTCGTTAAAACGAAACAAAAAAGATGGTCCTCTTACAACCCTTTTTTGACTGTAAAAACATGAAAAGATTGCCGGGTTTTTGTCGTTTCAAATTCGATATTGGTCATAAAACGACGTGTCATTGATCGCTTTCTTACTTTTTCAAATCAAAGACACTAATAACGAAAAGTACTCCTTGGTCGTAAAAGATCAAGCGGCTCTCTCAAGTATTATTTTATACTTTTTCGGGCTTGGGAGACACAAATTTACGAAAAATTTGACCCTGGAGTCTTCTTAAGTTTTTTCAGACTCTCTAAAAATGAAAAATGCCGAGTTTCTCCTATACTAGACTCGTTAATTTCGACAGTAAAGGACCTGTTCAATTCAAATAGGAACTGACCACTCTTCCTTAGGGTTCGAATTTAAAACTAGGACCACTCCTTCTTAGGGTTTGAATTTAAACTAAGTTGGACTCAACCCGAAGGGTAGCTTATATTCAAGATAGTGTTTCCTCCTCAAGCTTGTAAAAAATAAGATGTACTGCCAGAAATGGTGGGGGAAAGAGAGAAAGTGGGTGAGTTTTTGTCCATACTTTATAACCACTCTGAACACGACACTTTCATTCACCTGGGTTGGGAAATCCTTTACCTAACAGTTGATCAAACCATATTGAAAGTCTTCAGCCGGTTTCTGGGTATTAACTTTGGGTCAATCATTACCAGACCATCTGTCGTGTTGTTATGTTTTCAAGAGGTCAGTGCAAAGAAGCCATTCATCTGCAAAATGTCTGTCATCCATCTTGACCATCCCTGAGTGAGTCCTTGCAACTAAATTTCTTCAACTTGATCTATGATTTCGTGTTGTGGGCTTGCCTATGACGGATCACTTTCTATCGACTTCAACTCATTATCTAGAAAGATGATCTAGGAATTGTTAGTACCTTGAGATCTGCATGCCTCAATGGCAG
>APFE031688001.1:2687-85651 GCA_000404065.3 Pinus taeda | reverse complement strand
ATGTATTGTAACATTGAAAGGAAAATAATGAAAAATCAAGCTGGTAGTCCTGGTTTTGGGATCCAAGGGAAAATCTCTCTGTATATGTGTTTTATGTGTTATGCTCTCGCATTTTTTATTTTTTGTGTTTTAGAATTCGTATGCAGGTATTTTTTGTTAAATAAATAAATAAATAAAACCTACAGGGATGACTAGCCTATGTTAAATAAATAAAATGTTTACTCCACCACCTCATCACCATGCCTAACATCACCATGTTACCCCTACATTCATCGAATAAGTCAATTCCAAAAAGATCACAGTTTTCGAAAAAGAAGAAAAAAAATAAAAGAGGTTGAGACAGAAGACAAGGGGACAATACCTGAAGGCTATACCTCTCACCTACCAGTCACTAGACCCCTTCTCTACCCGTGAAAAAAATCCTCATGCTCCAAAAGTGAAAAAATGAATGAGAGTTTATGGGAGAGGCAGCTACAGGACATCTTGTAGATTTCCTATAGGAAATACTGTACCAGCCTATCCCATAAAAAGAAATTTCGCAGGGTTGCATACATCTTCATCATAGAGATCCCAATGTCAAGGAAGCTCCTCTAGAGCTTAGCATCAACAACAGGATCATCAACATCACTCTCCAGTACCTGCACATCAAAGGAAACAAGCAACAAAAGAGGCCAATAAAAAAATATGCAGTAAATACATCATTCTTCAATAAGAAGCATTGTCAAAGCATCTTATCCATAGGTATGTCATCTTGCTTATGCTCTCTTGTTATGCAAGAGTTGGTTTTATAAGAAAAGGTGGCCAATTAACTTGGCCACCTTCGGCTAGTTGATGAGCAGAAAATAGTTAGACCACTCCACACATGGCAGTATTCAAATTAGAGGAAAAGGAGATAAGGCCAAAAATGGTTAAATTACGAATGATCGAAGTGGGAGATTATTATGAGGTAAGGAGGAATGATGGATTGTTAATGGGACCAATGGTCCAAAAGTGGGTGCTTGTACTCAGGTAGCCAACACACCATCCCACACGAGCACCTATATGAGGAAATAAAACATTGATTTCCATGCAAAGGAAGCACTCACAATCTCAAGGATTCATCGAAACAAGGTTTCTCTTAGCCTATTGAAGCAGTTTCTATAGGAGAGAGAGTGAACATTTTGTAGTGCAGGAGCACCTACAGGATCCTATAGGAAAATCGATAGGATCTTATAGGAAAACCCATAAGATCCTACAGGGAGACCTACAAGATACAAAGCAGTCATCTACAAGATTATCAATGGTAATTTATGGAGGAAATATAAAAGGTTGTCCTCATCAGACAGTAACTAGAAGGTAGGAGCTATAGCTTCCCATCTTTTCCTGTGAAAAAAAAATAAATAAAAAAATCCTCTATTTGGTTAAGAAAGTTGTAGTCTAGGGGAATTATATTGCATATTTATCATTTAAATCTCTCGCACACTAGAATTATGGAATTATACCCATACATGCCTCCATAATTACCAAGGGAAAATGATAGGAGGTTTTAACAAGAGGGAACCTACAAACACAATAAGAATTCATCAACACCCTCCTGTAGTAGAAATTATCACAAGGCACAATTAGATGGGTTTCTTTGAATGAATGAGAGGATACAATGATGAGGTGGCCATAGAATTTTCTCTCTCATTCATACCCCTCACTAGGACTCATGCCACTATTGTGGTGAAAGGTCTCTCAATAGAAATCACCCTTGAAGTCATAAGTAGAATCACCACACTTCTTTTAGGGTTGCATTAGAGAAAAGAAGATAAGGGTAACAACACTGTTACAAAGAATAAATTATTTTTGGAAGGGGAGGAGAAAATGGATGACAAAAATGGGGTCAGAAGAGAAAGCCTTCCGTACCCTTGGAATGAAGTTAGCTACCACATCATTAAATATATATCATGTGAAGAGAGATACAATGTGGTGTATGGATACCATTTCAGGCTTCTTCAAGCATTGAGGTTTGGAGCAGACACACCTGCTCAAAACAGACTAAGTATACCCTAATTTCTTCTTCAATCAATGATAAATATGAGCATCAAAGTATAGGAAGGAAAATATCAACAACTAGCCCATCATGGGTTAATCAAACTTATCCTAGAAGATGCTCTCCAAAACCTAAGACTCCCTATTACATGGACAACTTTCAGAGACATGCAAGCAAAGGGATAAATAAAAACTCTTGAATATGAAAAAAGCCCCACTACTATTGAGAGGGATGAAGCGGAAACAAAGGAGGAAAAAGGAGGAAGAAAAGGAGGAGGAAAATGAAGAAGAGACAGAAGAAGAAACAAGAGAAGAAAAAAATGAACCAAGTGAGGAACTAGAGGAAGAAGAGAAAGAGAAGGACAAGGATGAGAAGGAGAATGGAAAAGAGGAAATAGAATAGAAAGAAGAATAGAGGTCTACAATTCAAGGCAAAGAAGGGGAAGAATCACGAAGGGAATCCCCAAAACCCACTCAGAAAGAGGCAGCAAATTCTCTTACTGCCCTATGTACACAGGTCAAGCCAAAAGGGAAGAGACAGAGACAAACCCCATTGTAATTTAAGATAAGAAAAAGAACAAGAATAAGGTAAGGAATACCTCAAACACACACAAAAACTCCTATTGTCATTAAATAATCACCAAAGTAGCAAATGAAGGTAACTCCTCTTGAGAAAAATCAAGGAGAAGGATCATCAGGACAGGCCTCTCCCGAATCTCCCATCACCTATGGTAGGAGGCCTCCCACAAGGTCTACATCAACAAAGGAAAAAGGTATCCTATAGGAGGCACATAAGGACCTACAAGAAGCAAAGGCCATCCTATAGGAAACCCTACTAAACCTACAGGAAACTCACAAAATGGACCAAGAAGACATCACTTAGTAAGAAACAAAGAAGGAAGACCAAAAGTAGAGAGAACCTAGTCCTCAACGCAACCTCGACTCTTGCTACCGTTTCATTGAAGGGGTTAGGGTCATCCCATAAAAAATTTCCATCCCCTTATTATTTGATCTTGAAAAAGAAAGGGAAAGAACACACAGGTGGATGCAAACTACAAATCTAAAGGAGTGGAGGATGTAGGCCACATGGAGGAGAAAATAAAGGAGATGGGTAGATAATTGAGTAACATAAGGGATAGAGAGGCAATGATGAAAGATCAATTGGAAGCAAAGAATGCATGGTTAAAGGGATAGTTACAATAAGGAGAAATCTAGCTGGAAGCTATGGCCAGTTTATCCTTAGAGGCAATCCAGTGCAAGATGCCAACAAAGTCGTATGCCTTGTATCTTAAGGAACAATGGCTACAATTCCAAATTAAGACTTTAACATAGAAAGGCACTATGCAATTCTAAGACTATAGACAATTCATTGATATTTTTTTATCAAAGCACCTTGGAAGTTAGAGAAAAAATGTCTGAGTTTTACCTGCACAACTTGGCCTTGACAGATTTGAATGTGTGGGACCCAAATTCAAAACTACATGACTTGCAATTGATGGCCTTAGTATCATGGATGAACCATGAGGAGGAAAGAGCTGTAGAGATGAAGAAGGTAATTTCAAGAGAATAGACATAACCCCTCATGAGAAGAGTGGAGCAATCAAACCCAATGGTTGTCATCAGCACCCACAACTTGATTGCAAATGATCCTAAGCTTGCACCTAGTACCTTGCTGCCCAAGAGCAAGCAGTCACACATTTTGAAGACATGTTTAGGTTGTTAGGAGATGACAGCATGCAAGCCTTCCAAAGTTGATGGAACACCTTGCCCTACAACTTGAAAATCAAAGAATACCATTCTCCTCAGAGAATGAGAGAGGCACTAAACAGAACACCCATGTACAAGCAATCTCTACAAAGACTCAAAGTTAGTTGGATTGGCTTGAGACTCAATCCACCACTTCTCTTAGGAATTTTGGAAGGAAGGAAAGTAGAGGAAAAAAGAAAGTAGAGTGAAGAGGTAGAGAGGAAGGCAGGATTTTATTCACAGGAAGAAGAAACTATAGCAGAAGCATGGGATGTTAGGGATGCCACCAGAGAAATGAAGGACATGGATATAGATTAAGTTTCTCAGAGGATGAGCCTCATCATTGGGTAACTATATGGACCTTAATATGCCTCCAAGATTATTAAAATAAACTCTTCTCATAATTCCTTACATATTTTAATCATATTTTTCTTAATGAGATGAGTAAAAGTAAGATGTTATGTCTAGTGGTCTAATGTGCATTGATTGGAGGATTTTGAGAGAAAATGATGGCAAGTCTGGCTAATTAAGGGTGGAAACTAGAATGGGATAAGGAGGAGATATTGTAGGAGATAGATCCTCCTAATTTAATCCTCACTCATTCGAATATTCCTCCATCAAATCACACTAGCTCAGAGTTGCAAGCAGCCAAGTCATAAAGATCAAAAGGCAGTCGAGCCAGTGACAGTTAAGAGCCATTTCATCTTGAGTTGTGAAGCCAAGCATCCCTAGATTTAAGGAAGTCATTGGAGACTTTAATTGTATAAATAAGGAGGCTTAGAGCCTCTTTAGGATTCATATTTTTTATGTAAGAGCACTAAGCATTTTCGAGTTCAAGACTTGTGGAAGACATTGTTATGTAATTTTTCTGATATGATAATGAGAATGAGCATTTCCTTTATCCAGCACTGAGTTGACTCAGAGGGCTGAAGCTCTTGGGTTAGGGCCAAAACTTAGCAGAAAAGGCTCCTCTTCTTGTACTTGTATGCTTAGTTGATTTCATAGATTAATGGTTGAATTGGTTTTAGCATTATTTCATTGCAAGTAGTTGTGAATTTGATTAGTTTGCTTCCATTTGTGAATTGCTTTAGTAGTAGCTTAGAAAGATAAGGGAATACCAAAAATATGTTAGCAGGTGGATTTGGCCTCACTCCTCCCTTCAGGGACCATGGTTTGAAGAAAGAACTCCTATTCAGCCCCAAAAAGACAAAATTCTGATTTCTCATGGAATTTAGGATTTTCTGCTACTTAGGCCAGCATCATTTCAGTTTTCAAGAATAGGATTAAATTGTCATTTATCATATATTCATCCTTGTATTAGATCTCACAGTGTTTCAAATTTTGCAAGTATTTCCATGCATGAACTAGGCAGCTAGATAATGAAATTATGTTTTCTTAAGTTGATTGAAAATATTTCTTATTTGACATGATTCATGGATAAATGCTAATGATTGATGCAGTGCAGGAGTTTCAATAGTGTAGGCAGATCTCATGACCAACAAACCCAACCTAACCTCATCCATCCATGAACACCAAAACCCACTAAGTCCCCCAACCAATTCATCATTCCATAAGAACAACTTTCCAGGGTTGTTGAGCAAATCCAACCATCTTACAAACTCTATTTTGAGCTTTGAAGAAGTCCTAGCCACTCCCTTGCCTTATTTCTCCCACCATTCACCTCCCCTAAGCCCTATACCACCTTCTAAATCACTCCTATTTCTCTCGACCAGATCCTATAGGAATATAGTGCATCCTGTAGGAGCATTAGGACATCATGTAGGAAGCACTAGGACATCATGTAGGATGACCTGTAGTGGCCTGTTTTGAGGCCGAATTGTGGAAAAAGAATATAGGAACATAGGAAAATATCCCTACTTGCCTCCGAAGACATCTAGCCCTTCACTACCATCTCTAACCCATGTGCCACATCACCAAGAGGATTTAGCATTCATATTTTCACACAAAAAAGGACAAAAAGGAAAAAAGATTTTTTGTGTTCATTTACATGGACAGTAGTAGAGTGTTTGGTTATTTCAGATTGCATGCCTAGGATAGTAGGATTACAGACATGATAACTTAGCATTCTTTTGAGCCAAAGCCTCTTAGTAGTTAGTTAGATGAGTGGTGTGTTTAAGCATTTGATTCCAACCTTTCCTGACTACAGTAGACAATATTTCAGTTAGTGTAAATTTCCCTTTCCTCATTGGTAATTAAGCTTCTCCTGAATCAATAGAAGGCTGGTTTGAGAAACCATAGTGGTCTATTACTAGCTTAGCAGTGAAAAAGGGTGGACTCATTGCATCTGCTTGTGTATACAGCACTGTCACCTCCAAGTTTGTACAAACCCCGGGTTAATAAAGTAAAGTCGGTAGCCCAAGAGTTGTAGCATTCTTGCTGCAATATTGGTGCTCATTAGTAGGATGAGATTAGGAGGAACACCAGGGATGGCTCTTCAACAAATAATGTGATGAAGATAATTGTGCCTTAGCGATTAAGATGAGGAAGGGGAAAGGTAAAATTTCCCATTCCAAATCAAATTCTTATCATGGAAGTAAGAATAAGGAAATGATGAAATTTAAATTCTTTCACTATCACAAGATGGCTCACTTTGCTACAAATTGTCCATTGAAGAAGTCCAAGGAGAAGTCCTCAGGAGGAGCAGCGGGTGAGGCTTTGGCATCTCAATTCGAATTGGAATTTTCCCTTATTGCATGCATGGTGACTTCAATGATGGGAAGTGTCTCGTACTTAGATAGTGGAGCTTCATTCCACATGACTGGCGACAAAGAGTTATTCAGTGAAGTGGAGGAGAAAGATCTCAAGATGCATATTGAGATGGGTGATGATGGTAAGTATAGTGTTACTGGTGTGGGCACTATTAATTTTCAAAGGGAGTATGTGGCTCCACTCTCCTTGAAGAATGTTATGCATGTACTCAAACTGACAAAGAACTTGGTATACATTTCCATGCTTGAGGATAAAGGCTATGATGTGATATTTTTGAAAGGAAAGGCATTCCTTTGACACATAGAAATGGGTCAAGTAAAGAAGATAGGGATTCAATTTCAGAATCTCTATGAGATAGAGGTAGAGGATTGTGTTAATTTGAGTGCAAAAGAAAAAAATATGTTGAGCTCAGATGTCGGGGAGTTGTGGCATAGGTGATTGGGCCACTTGCATCACGGGGCTTTGAATATATTACAACAAATCTCTACCAGTATTCCCAAAGGTATGCTTGAGAAATTTGATACATGCAAGGGTTGTACTTTGAAAAAATACACCAAGTATTCCTTTGGAGACAGAGATAGTCAAGCAGAGTCTATTTCATAGAGAGTCCATTCATATGTGTGTGGACCATTCTCGACATCATCCACGGCCAAACATAGGTATTATGTTATATTTGTTGATGACTATTCTCATAAATTATGGGTATCTTTTATGTAGAGAAAGAATCAAACTTTCACAAAGTTTTGTGAGTTAAAAGCATTGGTAGAGAAAACATATAGCAAGAAGGTTAAAGTTCTACAGAGTAATAATAGTGGTGAGTATGTCTCCAATGAGTTTAAGACATTTTGTGAAACTGAAGGGATTAAATGAGAGTTGATGACACCCCATAGCCCTCAACAAAATGGGGTTGCCAAGAGGAAGAACAAAAGCATAGTAGGGGTAGCAAGGGTGACATTGCATGATCAGGGCCTACCACTACACTTGTGGGTTGAGGCATGAAACACAACTGTTTATGTTCAAAACCATAGCACACATCGGATACTTGAGATGAAGACACCAAAGGAGGAGTATTCCGATAAGAGGCAAGATTTTAGTCACTTCAGGATTTTTGGGTCATCGGTTTATTGCCATGTGACCAAAGATGCATGGAAGAAGCTTGAGAAAACATCAGAGTTGGGGATATTTGTGGGATACACTGATACACCCCACAACTATCAGGTGTACATGTCAACCAGTCGGATGATAGTGGTTCATAGGGATATCAAGTTCAATGAGGAGAAGGCCATAGGAGTATCCCTTGAGACAGAGATTGAGCTGCATGCGAATGAGGATATTTTAGCTCCTAAGGTTGAGGGACCTCATATTGATGCGGAGAAGCCACTTGTAGAGGTTCAGAGAATGGATACATCCACTCAAGAAGATTCTTCGAGAGAGGGAAGAAAGTGCACTAGAGAGGCTGATAGATTGTTGGATGATGCATCTATTAGGAGAATGTGGGAGTACCCTCTTCTTAGCGCAGATAGAGGAGGTCAGTAGAGAGGTACACTGGATACATGACACTTATGGGTGCATGTGTTGTGACAAAGCCATCTTCCTTTCAGGAAGTAGTGCAGCAATTGATTTGGATTGACGCAATGGTGGAGGAGTATTACTCCATAGTTCGAAACATTGTTTGGAATATGGTCCTGAGACTAGAGGACAATTTAGTTGTGAGCTCCCATTGCCTTTATAAGGTAAAGTAAGTTGCATATAGTAGTGTGGAGAAGCATAAGGCCAAATTTATAGCCTGTGGATTTTCACAGGTAGAGGGGACTGACAATGATGAGACATTTTCTCCTATTGCAAGGTACACATCAATTAGATCTATTTTGGAACTATCAACACATATGGGTTGGAAGATCCATCAGATGGATTGAAGACTTCCTTCCTCAATGGCATGATTAAGGAAGAGGTGTACATAGAGCAGCCCGAAGGTTTGAAGCCTTAGACCATGAGTCGCATGTGTGCTGACTCAAGAGAGCATTGTATGGGCTGAAGCAAGCACCCTGTTCTTGGTACACCATGATAGCTAGCTACTTCACTGGGTTGGGCTTCACAAAGAGTGAAGCAGATGTGAACCTGTATCACATAGTGGTGGAAGGTAAGATGTTGACCATTGTACTTTATGTAGATGATCTCATACTAACAGGTGATGAGAAGCTCATCAAATCTTGCAAGGAGGACCTTGCAAGAGAGTTTGAGATGAAGGACATGTGACTCATGCATTACATTTTTGGCATGGAGGTATGGCAGGGAGATGGGAAGTTATTTGTATCTTAGAGAAAGTATGCCAATGAGATACTCAAGAGATTCTGCATGGAGAGAAGTCAACCCAAAGAGACTCCTCTAGCTGGTAACTCGAGGAAGGAGGATGCTACTTCAGGGGAATTAGTGAAGCTATTGTTTACAGGCAACTTGTGGGGTCACTCATGTACTTGGTGAACACACGATTGGATATGTGCTATGCAGTTAACCAACATAGTCAAGTGATGGTTAGACCTACCAAGCTATATTGGAAGGTGGAAAAGCATGTATTGAGATACCTGAGAGGCACTACCGAGTTTGGGTTATGGTACAAATGGATAGAGGGAGTGAAGCTTCAAGGATTCACTGATACATATTGGCTAGGGAGTCCATCTGACGGGAAGAGACCATCAGGAGAGATCTTTAGTATTGGGTCAACAACAGTTTCTTGGTACAAAAGGAAACAGAGATTAGTTGCACTCAGTTCGACAAAGGTAGAGTACATGGTTGCAAGTCAGGTAGCATGTGAGGCTATCTGGATGAGGAAGATCTTGGTTTCTTTGTTTGATCAGCAGAGGGATCCAATAATGATTTATTGTTAAAATCAGAGTTGTATATAACTCTTTGAAAATTAAGTCTTTCATGATTGGTCCAAGCATATTGATATCCAGTATCATCATCTCATAGTTTGTGTATTGAGGCAGATCATGTTGTTATATTACATTGCCACAGAAGAGCAAGATGCTGACATCTTGAAAAAGGCATTGTCAAGATGTAAATTTGAGTTTCAAAGAGACATGATCGGGGTAGTTGATAATCCCTTTATTGTTGAGAGGGAGTGTTGAGAGATGGCAACAAGAAATTCTAGTTTAATTTTCCCTTGAATTAATCAGTGAATTAAATTTGAATTCTATTCTCAAAGTAACTTAAAATAGTTAAATTAAGTTTATTAAACCTACTTAACTTAGTAAATTCGAGTTGGAAGTATTTGGAAGTCATGTATATGTTATCCCTACTTTGTAGGAGTCTAGTGTGAGTTAATTGTGATTTGTAAAATAGAAGACTCAATTTCATGAGTCAATTCAGTTAAATTAGTTATCAAACTGATTGAGAGAACTAATAGCGAGTTAACATTCAATGGTGACACTAATGAACTCCACCAGTGATACTCTAGTTAACTGAATATTTACTCATCAGAAACTCATGCATGTCAATTCTGAGAAAGACCCAATTGAGAATAGAGTGTAGGGACATTGTACTATTTGTTTTATATTTTTCTGAGTTGCACTGATAGTGCATGCAATCATGAACTGATCCTTAAGAGATTGTGCAATTCTCAGAGAATTTATTTCCCTCTAAATACAAGCTATCATTCATAGGAATTACACATTGGAATAGAGACTTGGAGACCTTGTGAATTGGCTAAGCTTTGACCTTGATCCTTCTTATGAGTTGGAGATTGAATTTGCCGAGTGTTGGGATTGTTCTAGAGAGAAGAAGCATTGTAATTTCATCTTGATTTTACAGATTAATACAAAACAGATAGTGGGGTTTTGAGTTGTGGCTTTCCTCGGATATTTATTGTGTTATGTGCCTTTTTTTCTCTTGCTCTATTGATTATTGTTTGCTTGATATTTATTGGCTTCTGATGTAAAGAGTAAAAGTAGATTCTTGCCTCTTGCTTTAGAAAATTGCATTAGCTTTTGAATCCATAGGATTTTCTACACATATCTCCTATGCTTTGAATTGATGTCTAGGAAAAGAAAAATCTGAGTTTTCTAAGTGATTACAATGGGCCTGTGGGTTTTAAAATAATTGTTGTCTTAGTGGGGCCTGACTTAGGTTTGAAAGTGATTTAGCCAAGCAAATCTTGGTACTATTGGCCCTTTTGGCAACAGTCCGCGGAGTGCAGACTGAGGTCTCACCCGAGGTAGTATGGGAGGATGCTAGAACCAGGTTTCCACACCCTGGGGATGTCTGATATGTGGTGATTGGTGTGTGGTCCAACCTTCGCACTTACTGTGCTAAGCGCACCTATGGGTACCCCACACCCTGTGATACTCTCTTTGCGCAGTTCTAGCCACAGCGCGTCCTGTTTTATTTACCCAAGTCTTCCTTAATTAGTCTTTTTTAGCTAATTACTTGGATTAAATTCACATATAAGCATTGATACGAGTATTCAACAAGTGCACCCAGTAAATAAATAGGGTAAAAGTAATATATAACATCAACATAAAGATTCCAAAATAGATGCACAGAATAAAGTTCTCTTTATTATCTTTCAATCCCAAGTACAGACTCGACTCTGCCCTGCACACTCAGCTGCGGGGGTCTGCGCACTTAGCTGCAGACTCTACTAGGCCTCTATGCACTCAGCCACAGAGCCTCTTCCTACTACTATGACCCAATACACTTCAACTTTCACTCTATGCTCTTACCATGTCTTCGCTATTCTATCTCTTCTTCCTTCCCTAAAAACTATCTTTACATTTAGAGCCTTGCTCTATTTATACAATCCCATGGTCCACGGACCATGGGTAGGCTAACACATCTTTACATTAAATTACAATTCTTAGGGCAGACAACCCTATGACTCGATTATACAATTTGTGCTCCCCGCCCATACTTCGCAGAGTCTTACAATACAATTAACCATAACTCGAGCTTTAAGCCCCAAAACCTGCTGCGAGGGATCCCATGCCCAACAGGCCCCCAACACAATCATCGTGACTTATCTCGAGTCACTTTATTGGTGCAACGATCTTTGTGTGGAGTCCATCCAGCAGGTCTCATTTAGCTTGGGTGTCCGTGGCACACTGTTCCGCTGTCTGTTGTACTTGTTGCATGCATATCTCTGAACACTAATAAGCATGGTCACATTCCTATCTAACCTCATAAAGTCCCTACATTTGTGCTGGCTTTCCTTCAATGGTAGTTGTAATTGTGAAAGATTCATCGATCCATGGCTAGGTGCATGCTTTAAGCAAGGCTTCTTTTTGTCGCGCGGCATCTAACTGGTCCTTCAGTGCCCTTGCCTGCTGCAGTTTGGAAAGTCATTGAGTAAGGACGACCATCTGCACAGTCCCCCAGACATTTTCGTACTCCTGCTGCAACTCGCATGCCTCTCTCTTTAGGCACTGTAGGTTTGGATCTTCCTGTAGGTATGTGAGCATGGTCAGTGATTGGTCCAACATCCTGGTGCAGTCCTGTACTGCCTAGCCAATTTCTTCCAACCCTATTTCGGTAGCACAAGCATGCTGCTCTGTGATCTGCAAGTTCAACTCTAACTGAACCTTCGCCATTTCCTCCCTGGCCTCACAGACTCTGGCCTCCAACCGGTGGACCCGCTCCTACACACATACTCTACCTCTTGCTCTAGTCTGTGAGCATGTGCAACCATCTCATCACACTGGAGACTAAGCTAATCCATGTTAACTTTTTTCTCGTTCAAGACCTGGATCGTGCGACCTTCCCTGCCATGGAGCTTTGTGATGACCCTATCCTATAACTGGTACAGGGTTTCACACGGCAGGGCTCCCAAGTTTATGCCGACAGCTTTCATGCTGCTCATCGCAGCCCGGTCAACCTCACTTGCTGTTGCTAGGGTGCCTTTGGGCAACATGAACGGGTTGTCTGTACGGGCGCGCAACATTTGTTCAGCCTTTGTGGTTCCTTCTGCGACATACAAAGCCATTGTACCTATTTGGGGGGGCTATGCATGTAAGCCTTATAGCTATGCACTAAGCACCCCCAACACAGTGTTATACTCCATCCTCATTTCCTAGAGCGCGTCCTTTGTGACCTCGCGAACCGTTTCACCGATGTCAAACATATCACCTTCTATGAGTGTGATCGGGTCAATGGACATCTTTGTCACCTTCACCTTATTCCTAGGAGCTGTTTTCTTAGGGACGCGCGGCTGCTAGAGTTGGGTTGATGTTGAACCGGGTTCCACGTGCTCTTTTGTCTTGTCCACTTCCCCGGTCTGCTGCCCTGTGGATATCTCCTTGCCCTCCTTGGGCTGTTCTCTTAGCACAGTTTTGGTTTTTTTCGTCTGCGTCACCACTATTACATCATCTGTCTTCTGCTATGCGGCTGCTTCTTGTTCTTGGCACTTCTTTTCAGCTAGTTGTGCGATGCGTAGCTTGGTGTCCTTCTTCCTTTGATGGGCTACAACCTTCTCTATTCCTGCCAAGTCCAGGGTGCACCACTCTGGAGGCCATAACTCCATCACTACGAATATTGCATCATCCGTTGCGATGAACAGAAGCTTCACACATTTTTGCATTAGATCCTTGTGTGCCCAGATATACAAGTTATGCATATTTGCCTTGAACTTTGCCGAGCTTTGCAAGCTGTTATAAACCGTGGGAGATAGGTGTGGTCTTCAGTTGATCCACATTTAGATGCTCTCCTCCATGAACACCCAAAACACTTTCGTCTCATGAATCCTCTTTGCGTATTTTTTAGCCTAGAGGGAGGTGTACCTCACGGCTTCAGGAAGATCATGCTCAATAATGGGAAACTAGCTGTCCTCCGAAAGTTCCCCTACAACCAACAAGATGGATAAGAGAAACCATGCATAGTGGAAGGTCTTAACTTGCTTTAGGGCCTCCTTACAGTTCATCAGAAAATCATCACAGAGGAACTGTGCCCAGTTGAATTGTACCCCCTCCGGGAACTGCTCTGCCAGTGTAATCATAGACGCTGGTACTTCGTCGGCGTGACATTTCCTCATCAACTTGCCGGCCAGTAGCTGGGTGGCTACGTGCACCCCTTTGTCTTGAATGTTACTAATTACGTAGCCTTCTGCCTCTTTTCCAACTTGTATTTCTTCTATGTGGCCTCTACGAGCGCCAAATATCTACTTTTTCCAGCTATTTTCGCAGGTCCCTTCCTGTACAGGGAAGCCGAGAAATCCTGTGAATAAGGTCCACCATGATGGGAATAGGCTCCTCTAGCCACAAGTAGCCATCATGCACCAGGAAAAGTAGTTTTCTGATGACAAAGATCATGATCGGTGCCCAGTGAAAGTTTGGAATCCATAGTAGGTGGAGTAGCCCAGCCTCCTCCACACTGCGCAACCATTTCTGCGATTCTAGCGTTGTAATGGACTCCTCCTTGCTCTGTTTCATGAGTTTTCCAGCCTCCAAATGTGGGAACTTTTTTCTCTCCACAAGGCTCCAATCTTCAAATTTCATCATGGGCATGTAGTCCAGAACTGAACCTTCAAATAAAATTCCATCTGGAAGGAGCGTGGTTTGGAGTGAGCTCTTACCGACATCCAAATCCTTGGGTACTTTTGCTTTCCCTTTCCATGGAGGGACATACTTGGGCAGTTTTGCTGTAGCACGCATCAACTAAATGTCTTCCTCCATTTCTTCATCCACCTCGATCTCTTCTATGAAAGCCTAGAGGTCCTCCTCGTCCTCATCTATCTCAAGATTAATAGTCTTGCCCTTGTCTTCCATAGACAGTTTACCAAACTGTGGATTTCGTGGAGACATGCGAACTGGTCCTATTTCCTGTGGATCCTTTTTGGGCCTCAGCGTCCGAGGTGATTTTTCAAATTTCTGGTGCATCCCCCATCTGCATCGTAGGGCTCTACATGGCTTCCTTGGTTGTTGACATCATTCTATTCAGGAGGTCCTATGTCTCCTTCAACAATGTCTCAAACACTGAACTTACTCTCAAAGCCTCCAAATTTGTAAGGTCCATACCCACTTGATAGTGCAACAACTAAATTCTCAAAATGCCAAGGGTTGTTCACTGGATAGCCACCTATGATTTACAGGCCTTTTTTAATTCAAATTTGACCATTCCCCCCATATTCAACCCATTAATGCTAGATTGGGTAGATCATCCCAAATCTAGTTTTGAATTTGTGTCTTAATTGCCTGCCACCCACTCCTCATTGTCTTAAATTGGACGTCTTGTCATGAATAGTGACATCAATGGTCACTTCCCACCCTACCCATGTGGCAGCACAGCCCCATCTGCATGGGCATGACCCTTGTAACATGCTGATCTTGCGCACAACCTCCTTATCACGTAGCTCCTTCACAAACTCTTTTATAGTTCCGCACTCTCTTTCAACTGTTTGGAGCACTCAGACTGTGCTCCCTACGACTACTCAAGTGGCCACACCCCCTATGCGATACTTCAATCCACCTTCCAGCCTAGTCCGTGGGCACTCCTCAATTACCCTCATGATAGTCAGCGCCACGCATTCTTCCTTATGTGGTGTCTTCCCCTGGTTACTTTGTTGCGTAAGGTGCGGTCACAACCATAGTAGCGGAGCCACAAATTCTTGGTGGAAATCTTCTAATGTAGTAGTATGGCTACCCATATCTTGTCCTGTCATTCTTAGTTTATCGATGTGACATGCTTGTGTGATTTCATTTTCTAGTTTTTTGATCTCTGCATCCATTAACGTGCTTTTCTTCCTCAGTCATACTCGATCCTCTTCAAGTTCGCGAAGTTTAAGGTTCCCTCATCGAATGGCTTACTATAACTGCATAATTCCTTCATCCGATTCCTCCAAAATTATGGTCTCAACTCTACTCTTTCACTTTGGAATCATCTCTGCGCTCAGGTTTTTGCACATGGCCCTGTATGCCCATCAAACCACTGGTACGCACAGGTCCCAGTTAGTTTGTCTTGCCTGGTGAACCTTGTTCATGACTCCGCATACCTTCTTGAATGCTTCTACATGGAACATTTGTGGTGTGCATCACCTTTCTTGCTGTTGTGTCCTGTTCCAATTTTTGATCTTGAATTTGGGGTGGGCTTGTGTGGGCTTCACAACACATGTTTGTACCCATCGACACAGGTGGGTGCACAAGTTTCTCCATCCTTGCTGCCTGACTCTCGTTCAAAGCTGGGGGCTTACAAATCATAGGTGCATCATCCTTCTACATCTGTGCTAGTCCTCAAAGTTTCCTTGATGTGTACCCCACCATTGTGCGGGTGTTGCGCGCAGTGCCCATTTCAATGCATCGAACCGCTAATGTTCCGGTACTGCACTTTCAAATTTGCGCAGGAATTCATCCACCACTATAAATCCATCATATGTTAGCAGTTCTCTTGCATCTGTTGTCATGCAACACAATGATCTAACCATCATGTTGTAATTCAGCGTTGTCACTTCGCGCAACCGATTTTGCCAGCGCTCTAGTTCTTCGTCTGAATCCAAAGTGCACGAGATCCTCCCATCTGCAGTTGGATTCACCCAATCCTGGTCTCATGCAGTTATCTTGTAAATAAAATCGAGATCATCACTGCTTTCATCATCACGCATTGGTTCAGTGTAGTGTGCTCCTTTGGCTGGGTCTAGTGGGACTACTACGCGTAGTGACTTCTTCTCGAAGATCATTTTGCACATCTTTAGATTGATGACTCTATTCATATCGATGGCCTAGTCTATTCCTAACAATGCAGGATAGGGATTGCTGTCATTGACAATCTCTATTACTTCAAAATTTGCCTGTACGCTTGCACCTTCAATATCAACTGTTACCCCTTGCAACCTTCCCATGAGCAAAATATTCTATTGGTTCACCATTCATAATTGAATAGGGGACCACAGTAACGTGGGCCTGCCCATGTGTTCCCATGTTTTCTTCAGTAATACATTCGCATCCGAACCCAAATCTAGGATTACTCGATCCATTTTATATTCCCCAATCTGTGCAGTCAACCTCATTTCCCTTCTAGTGCGCAATGCATGCTTCCCCAATTTCCAGATGACGTGCGGTTCCCTTGACCCTACACACCTGGTGATCAATTATTATAGTCCCTTAACCACCTTGTTGTCGTGCAACAGTTTCATGCATGTCTCCAGAAAGGTAGTGAGCATTGAATGGTCCATTCCTGGCCCTGGTTGATCCTTACTACCTAAAGTGGAGGCCTCCGCGAAGCTCTTCTTAGCTTCCATGAATGTCTCCTTTGTGCATTCTAAGTCAAACTCGGGTTCCTTTGTAGGAGCCTTGCGAACCTACGTACTTTCCTTTGGCTGCTTCCCCTTATCCTCTCCCATGGTTGTACTGCTTCTGAGCATAATGTTTACATTCAGGTCTTCTTTGCATGGCTTAGACCTCATCTTTTGTATATTCTGAGTCGGGGGAGGCTGGAATACCCATTTTTCATGCATATTTGTGATCAACATAGGACAGTATATTGTTTCATGATCAAAATAAGCACAATATGTATAGGATATCCTCGTCAGGTTGGTACAATTGCGGGCATAGTTCCTTGGTCCTTCGCAATTGTAACAAATTAACTGTCCGTGGCCCCTTCCTAGTCCCATTCCACCTCGTCCTCGACCTCACCCCTGAAATCCAACACGCACCATCCATCATCTGGGTTGAGGGCTCACATTTCGGTTTGCATCCAATAGGTTGGGGTCTGATCCATCATTAGCTCATAACTACAACAAGTGCACTCATTGTGGTCTACCGACCTGCAGAAATTACCAAACAATTGCTGGGGTGTCTATGTATATTTCTGTAGCATATGACAATTGTCCATCATGTGTTTCCCTCCTATATGACAAATTGCGCACCATAAAGTGGGTGCTACACTCAGCCCTGCCTCCACCTCCAGTCTCAAAAGCATTGGCCCTCCTCCTTCCAAGTAGTTCGCGAACACTAGACATTGATCCTTATCATGGCCCTGGCCTTTGCATTTTATGCACCATACTTCCTCATGCACCTCTGGCCATGGTGCCCTATCCTGCTTCAAGATTTGCATTTCAAAACATAGATTTTGTAGTTGTGTGTGGATTTATTGAACCCCCAACCCAGGGTCTTGTATCGGGGTCTCATGTAATCTCATCACCATTTCCAACTCTTTGGCTTGGGTAGAAAGTTTCTGTTGTGACAGCGTTGTACTCAATTGCGGTGTTAGAGATGCTACAAACTATGCGGGATGTTGTGCATCCATTAGCGTCATATTGGATTTGCAGATCATACTCTTCAGTCGTTGATCCAAATCCCAGGGAGTCTCACCCGGGAGCATCGCAATCTCTTTAAACCCAATGATTGATTTTGTTTCTGAATTTGGCCTGCTAAATTCCCTATTCAGTGCTTTTTGGATCTCTGCTATCCCTGCATTTGGGTGGTCGTTAGAGTGCTTGATATACCATGTCAATGCATGATCCTGTAGCGCTAACCAATGTAGCCTTCTTAATATTGTCGTCCGTGATGCCCTGTGCTTCCCATACTACTCTTACCACAAACTAGAATTGGTCAAGATCCTCATTCTCTACTACTCTGAACATTGGTAGCTTGATCGTGCTTGCCATACTAAATTGTGGAGGTGGTGGAGGTGGAGTGGGTGGAGATGGAGGTGAGGAAGGTGAAGCGGGTGGCGGTGTGGGTGGAACTGGTAATTGCGAAATCTGCCACCTTATCAAATTGACCACGCTTCTTAGAGAATCCTTCACAAGATCACCCTCACTCTCCCGCCAGGGTGAAATTAAGGCACTGTTTTCTAACTCTTCGCTACTTCCGCTTTTGTAGATTTTTCCACTCTGCGTAGTCCCAAACATTAATTTATTTGCATAACCCGCTTTTTACGTAATAGCATCTTAATCCAGGTGTTCAAAGATTTAATACACTTACCTCACGGTCCCTTGAGAAAATGTTGCTCTCCCTCATTGTAACTGATGGTCGTGTCCACTGCGAACTCAGTAATAAATCCTCCTATTATTCGGTTGAGCCAGTGGTCCAAAGATCGTGCTATCTTATCCATTGAGGCTTCTAGTCTGCACACTAGCTCCGGAGTCCACACTATCGGTTGGTAGAGCCTACACCTCCCCTCGCTGTCGGCTAACCTTGAAGTCCACTCATACAACTTGACAGAAAGCATGCAAAGAAAATCTTGTGGATTTCTGTATACATGTAGTGATCCAGCCACTTTTCCTTAGATACTTGTGGATTTTTGTTTTCCTGTGTCAGGAACTCGTGAATCTTCTTGTCCAACCACTCTTCAATTTCCTTCTTTGTTGGGTTCCAGTGGCACGACATCAGACATCCCTTATGCAGATCCAGGTCTCAACAATGGAACCATTTGTTGGCTTAGTAGGGCCTGACCCAGGTTCGAAAGTGATTTAGCCAAGCAAATCCTAGCACTACTAGCCCTTTCAGCAACAGTCCGTGGAGCGTAGACTGAGGTCTCATCCAAAGTAGTATGGGAAGATGCTAGAACCAGGTTTCCACACCCTAGGGATTGTTGGGTTGGAGCCTGATTATCTTCTGTATTCAAAATTTATAGCCAGATGTATACCGCAGGAAGACTATACACCCCTCCATGTGGGGAGGTGCAAGGGTCCGGGGGCCAGTGGTCCCTTGGCGAGGTTTCAGGGGAAGCGCCCCCAAAGGTAAAAATAGATGTAAAATTGCCTTGTAAAAGTCTAGTAATTTCTAGTAAATCTGGGTCGTTCATTACGAGGATGATCTGACAGTAGAAGTTATGTTTAATTTAGGGTTTTTTCCTTAGAAGGCAACCCCTCACTATATATGAGGGAATTCTATTGTGTCTATGTATATCTATATTCTGAGTGAGGAACAAAGAGGAGATTGAGAGCGAAGAGGGTGTTACAACAGATCTATTGTAGGTTGTATCTTTTTAGTTTGCTGGATAATATAATAAAAGAAGGACTATTTTTTTCTCCATGGACGTAGCCCAAACTAGGTGAACCACGTATATATGTGTCTCTCTTGTTTTATGCATTTTCTGTGTTTATATTTCTGCAATATTTTATGTGTTCCATTGCTCTATAATATATAATTTTCTAACAAGTGTTATCAGAGCCAGAGGTCTCAAGTTCGAAACACATTGGGCTCGCATTGGGGGGGAGATTATTGGCTCCTCATTAATGGCTATGTAGAAGGTCAATGGTCCCCATGTGTTTCATGGCATGTGCTTAAATCTAGCGATGTGTATGTTTACTAACACCTGCGGGTTTTGGTGTAACATAAAGCGTGTCTCTAACAGGGATGTCTAATATGTGGTTATTGGTGCATGGTCCAACATTCGCACTTACTACGCTACACGCACTTGTGGGTACCCGACGCCCTGTGATACTGTCTTCGCGCAGTTCTTGCCACAACGCAGCCCGTGTTATTTATCCAAGTCTTCCTTAATTAGTCTTTGTTAGTTGATTACTTAGATTAAGTTCACATAGAAGCATTCATACGAGTATTCATCAAGTGCGCGCAGTAAATAAATAGGGTAAAAGTAATATATAACATCAACATAAAGATTCCAAAACAGATGCACAGAGTATACTTCTCTTTATTATCTTTCAATCCCAAGTATAGACTTGACTCTGCCTTGTGCACTTAGCTGCAGGGGTCTACGCACTCAACTGCAGAATCTACTAGGCCTCTGTGCACTCAGCTGCAGAGCCTCTTCCTACTACTACGATCCAATACACTTCAGCTTTCACTCTATGCTCTTACCATGCCTCTGCTATTCTATCTCTTCTTCCTTCCCTAAAAAATATCTTTACATTTAGAGCCTCACTCTATTTATACAATCCCATGGTCCACGGACCATGGGTAGGCCGACACATCTTTACATTAAATTACAATTCTTAGGGCAGAGAACCCTATGACTCGATTATACAATTCACGCTCTGCGCCCGTACTTCACGGAGTCTTACAGTACATTTGACCAAAACTTAGGCTTTAAGCCCCAAAATCTGCTAAAGGGGATCCCATGCCCAACAATAATTGTGAACAATTTAGAAGTTGTGTGGGGATAGAAAAATTGCAGCCATCCACTACTATTATAAACTCCCAATCACCCTAAAAATTAAGCTAGCCTACCAGACTCCCTATAGTCAGCCAACCACAGAAGAGACATGACATGAGGGTTTAACATAAGGGAACCCACAGAGACATCCAAGATACACCTCCACTCCCCTTTGGTAGAAATATTTAGAAGGCATAACTGGTTGGCATTCTTTGAGCTGCTCATAAGGTATGATGATGATGTAGCTCAAGAATTTTCCATGGCACTTAACCCTTGGGCTAGAATCAATTCTACTACTATGGTAAGAGGGATGTCAATTACAATTACTCCTGAGGTAATTAGCAGAATCACTACACTTCCTTAAGGGATGCCATGCATAAAGGAGGATAAGGCTACAAGAACTTTTGCAAAGAAAAACTTATTCTTAAGGGATGAAAAGCTAATTGAGGAAGAAAATGGGATAAGAAGGGAAAGCCTTCCCTATCCTTGGAATGAGGTGAGCTATCATATTCTCAAATATATCTCTTGTTAATGGAGGCTTAGTATAATCTATGGTTATCAATTTAGACTCTTTCTTGAGTTGAGATTTGGAGAGGAGATACCCATTGACAGAAGACTCGGTGTACCCTACTTCTTGTTGCCATTAATAATAGACATGACCCTAAAGGTCCAAGAGATAAAACATCAGCAATTGGCACACCGTGGACTTATTAAACTAATACTAGAGGATTCCTTGAGCCATCTAAAAATCCCCATTCAATGGCGCACATTTAGAGACATCGAAAGAGAGGCTGTGATTGAAATACAAGCCCTTGAATATGATAGGGACAATACCTCTGGTGGTGAAGAGGAGGAAAAAGAAGATGAAGAAGAACTTGAAGAGGAAGAAGAAGAACCAGAGGAGGAAGAGGAGTCATAAACAGAGAAAATAGAGGAAGAAGTAGGAAAATAAGAAGAATAATAGGAGGAAAGTGAAGAGAAAGAACAGAAGGAAGAAGTAAGCCGTAAGGAACACACTAAGGAAAGGGCTAGGAATCTCCAAGGTTGTCTCTTGAACCCACTGAGATGGAGGTAGTTGCTGCCTTGATTTCCTTAAGCACACATGTCAAGTCAAAAGGGAAAAGACAAAGGTACACTCCCCTCTATTTAAAAACAAGGAGGAGCACTAGGATCAAACAAGGGAAACCACAAACACCCACTAGGACTCTAAACATAATTGAGGACTCACCAAAATAGAAAGGAAAGCTAGTTTCCTTGGAAATAAAAGGTGAATAGGGTACATCAAAACAAGCTTCCCCAAAGTATCTCATCACCTATGTTAGGAGGCCTATCACCAGGTTAGAATCAACAAAGCAAGACAAGGCATCTTTGACCCCATTTTAGAAAGGAAAAATCTTTCTACAGGATCCTCAGATAGTCCTATAGGAAACTCTGTCATCACTACATGAAACACAGAAAGATATATAGGGAGGACAACAGGGTGTTGGGCATTTAATCCTCCCATAACAGGTTTTGGGGCTAAAATCCCAAGTTTTGGTCAAATAATTTGTAAAACTTCGCGAATTGTGGGTGCGAAGTGTACAATTGAGTCATAGGGTTGTCCGCCCTAAACGTTGTATTGTAAATTAGTGTAAATTTGGCCTACCCATGGTCCGAAAACCATGGGATTTTATAAATAGAGAGAGGCTCTAATTTGTAAAGAGAGCGATGAAGAGAGAAGAGAAAAAAAGGAATGGTTTCAGCTTAGAGTAGAGTTCTAAGTGTCTTGGGTTGTAGTGGTAGGAAGAGGCTCTGCAGTTGAGTGCACAGAGGCCTAGTAGAGTCTACAACTGAGTGCGCAGACCCCTATAGCTGAGTGGATAGGGAAGAGTCGAGTCATGTAATTGGGACATAAAGCTAATAAAGAGAAGTTTATCTTTATTTTGTGTAACTGTTGTGCATTATCTTCTTTATGTTTATATTCATTTATGTATTGCGCGCCCTGATATATGCTATAATAACCATAAATCTCACACACACCAGTTAAGTAATCGTTTAAATAGCAAGGAACTTGGGTATTATATGGGTCATGCCTAGAGAAGGGCTGTGCGGAAGCCGCACCATAGGTTGCGAAGGGATCGCAAGTGCACATAGCAACTGGTCAAACCGCGAACCTGCAGAAGTCCATCAGACATCCCAAGGGTGTGGAAACCTGGTTCTAGCACCCTTCCATACTACTTTGGGTGAGGCCTCAGTCCGTGCTCCATGGACTATTGCTGAAAGGGCCAGTAGTACTAGGATTTGCATGGCTAAATCACCTCTGAACCTAGGTCAGGCCCCTCTAAGCTAGAAAATGGTTCTGTTGTTGGGATTGGGATATACATAAAGGATGTCTGATGTCGTGCCACTGGAACCCTATAAAGAAATAAATTGAAGAGTGGTTGGACAAGAAGATTCACGAGTTCGCAGTGAAGGAAAACAGAAATCCGTGAGTATATAAGGAGCAGTGGTTGGATTGGAACTTGTACACTAAAATCCATGAAATTTTCTTTGCATCTTTTCCATCTGAGTTGTATGAGTGGATCACAAAGTTAGCAGATAGCCAGGGAAGGTGTAGGCTCGACAAGCCAATAGTGTGGATTCCAGAACTAGTGCGCAAACTAGAAGCCTTAGAAGATAAGATAGTGCAAGTTGTGGACTACTGGCTTGACTTAATAATAGGACGATTTATCACTGAGTTTGCGGTAGACATGACCATCATTTACAGTGAGGTAGAGTGACGTTTTCTCAAGGGACTGTGAGGTAAGTATATTAAATATTTGAACACTTGGATTAAGATGTTTTTGTGTGAAAATAGGTTTATGTGAATAAATTAATGTTTGGGACTATGAAAAGCGGAAGGATCTACAGAAGCAAAAGTAGTAAAGAATTAGAAAACAGTCCCCTAATTTCACCCTCGTGAGAGAGAAAGGACGGGATCCTGAAGGTTTCTCCGAGAAGCATGATCAGTTTGATAAGGCAACGAATTCCACGTCTACCATCCCCACCCATGCTGCCACCCATTTCACCCCCCTCACCTCCATATCCACCCACTCTAGCTTCGCCACCTCCACAGTTCAGTATGGCAAGCACGATCAAACTACCAGTATTCAAAGGAGTAGGGAATGAAGATCCGGACCAATTCTGGTTCATGGTAAGAGTAGTATGAGAAGCACAGGGCATCATGGATGATAATATAAAAAATTCTATGCCAGTGAGCATGCTGCAGGATCGCGCATTAACATGGTATATCAAGCATTCTAATGACCACCTGAACACAAGAATTGTAGAGATCTAGAATGTGTTGAACAAGGAATTTAGCAGGCCAAAATCAAAGACGCAGTCGATCATTGGGTTTAAAGAGATCATGATGCTTTCGGGTGAGGCCCCCTAGGATTTAGACCAAAGGTTGAAGATTAAAATCCATAAAGCCAATATGACGTTAACGGATGCACAAAATTGCACACCATTTGTGGCCTCACTTACGCCACACTTAAGGACGGCACTATCATAGCAAAAACTTTCCACCCAGGCTGAAGCATTGGAGATGGAAATGAGGTTGCATGAGACCCCTATACAAGACCCTAGATTAGGAATCCAACAAATCCACGCGTAGCTACAGAATCTTTGTATGGAAATGCAGAGTTTGAAACAGGATAGGGCACCTCGATCACAGGCGCGCAAAGAAGTTTGGTACATAAAATGCAAAGGTCAGGGCCACAACAAAGATCATTGTCCAGTGTTTGCGAACTACTTGGTAGGAGGAGGACCAATGCCATTAAGACCGGAGGCACAGGTGGGGCAGAGAGCGGCATCTGCGTTATGGTGCATGATTTGCTAGATAGGAGGAAAACATACCACGGATAATTGCCATCTGTTGCAGAAGTATATGTAGACATCCCGATAATTGTTTTGTAATTTCTGCAGGTCAGTAGGCCATGATGAATGCACCTACCAAAACTATGAACTAATGATGGATCGGACTCCTCCCTAGAGGGTACAGGAAGAAATGCGAGCTCTTGACCCAAATGTAGGGATGGCATGCACTTGGTTTCAGGGGCGCGGTAGGGGTTAAGGTGGAATGGGACTAGGGAAGGGTCACAAACAGATAATCTATTACAATTGTGGAGGGCCAGGGAATTATTCCCGTGATTGTATGAACCCGACTAGGATATAATGTTGGTACTGTACTCAGTTTGATAATAAGGCAAAAGATTTCCCTTCACTAATAACAGAGATGCACAAAAAAGGGGTACTGCAGGCCCCACCGACTCAAAATTTACAAATCATGAGGTCTGAACCGCGTGAAGAAGACCCAAATGTAAACATGATGCTCAGGAGCAGTATAACGACAGGAGATGATAAAGGGAATTAGGCAAAAGAAATCATGTGGGTTCACAAGGCTCCTATAAAGGAACCTGAATTTGATTTAGAATGCGCGAAATACACATTCATGGAAGCTAAGAAGAGTTTCAGGAGGCCTCCACATTAGGTACTAAGGATCAACTAGAACCAAGGATGGATCCTTCTATGCTCACTAACTTTCTGGAGACATGCATGAAACTGTTACATGATAGCAAGGAATTCAAAGGGATGCAGGAACTTATCACTAGGTGCACGGAGTTGGGAGAACCACGCGTGGTCCAGAAACTAGGAAAGCATGCATTGCCCATAGGAAGGGAAATGAGGTTGACTGTGCAAATAGGAGAGTATGAAATGGATCAAGTAATCATGGATCTAGGTTTGGACGTGAATGTACTATCAAAGCGAACATGGGAATGCATGGGCAGACCCGTGTTACAATGGTCCCCTATTCAATTACAAATGGCGAAGTGACAAAAGTTTTTTCCCATGGGAAGATTGCAAGGGGTGACAGTTGATATTAAAGGCACGAGCGTGTAGGCAGATTTTCAAGTGATAGAGGTCATCGATGATAGCAATCACTATCCCACGCTACTAGGAATAGACTGGGCTACTGATGTGAATGGAGACATAAAACTTAAGAAGTGAAAAATGACCTTTGAGAAAAAGTCACTACGCGTAGTAGTACCACTCGACCCAGCCAAGGGAATGCGATACATTGAACCGATGTGTGACGATGATATTGATGACGATCTCGATTGTATCTATAAGATAACTGCACAAGGAGAGGATTGGGTGAATCTAACTGCAGATGGAAGGATTTCGTGGGAGCATGAAAGCTCCTGCACTTCAGATTCAGACGAAGAAATAGAGAAATGGAAAAATCGGTTGCACGAAGTAACAACGCTGAACTGCAACATGATGATTAGGTCATTGCATTGTGTAAAAATAGAGGTAAGGGAGCTACCAAAATATGATGGATTGTCGGCGCTGGATGAATTTCTAAGAAATTTTGAAAGTGCAGTACAAGAATAGCAATGGTTTGATGCGCTGAGGTGGGCACTGCGTGCAACACCCACACGATGGTGGGGTACGCATCAAGGAACTTTTGAAGACTAGCGCGGATGCAGAAAGATGATGCACCTACATTTTGGAAAATCCCAACTTTGAATGAAAGCCAAGCAGCTGGTGTGGAACAACTTGCTTGCCCACCTTTCTCGATGGGTGCATGAATATGATGTACAATCCGCACAAGCACACAACCTAGAGAATTGGAACAAACCACAACAGTAGGAAGGGTGATGCACATTACTAATTTACGATGACAAGGCATTTGATAGGGTGCGCAAAGTACTGAACAAGGTTTACTAGATGAGACTACTTGATTGGGACTTGCGTGTGCTAGTGGTTTGATGGGATTATAGGACTATGTGCAAAAACCTAAGCGCGGAGATGACTCCAAAGGGGTGAAACAGAGTAGAACCCGAGATTTATGAAGGGAATACGAAAAGGAATCCACACGTAATAGCTCCAACAGTTGGGACAGTGCATGATGACTAGGATGAAGGGATCACACGGCTACGCGAAGATGAACTTATAAGGATTCAGGAATCCATTCGGCAAGGGAACCTTAGACTTCGTGAACTAGAAGAAGATCGGGTACAATTGAGGAAGAAAACCATGTTGATGGACACTGAAATCAAAAAACTGGAAAACGAGATCACACAAGCATGTCTCATTGATAAACCAAGGATGACAAGGCAAGATACGGATAGTCGTACCATTGCATTAGAAGATTGTCGCTAAGAATTTATGACTCTACTACCATGGTTGCGACCGCACCCTATTAACCATAGTAACCATGGGAGCCCGCATAAGGTAGAACGTGCGGCGCTGATTGTTGCAAGGGTAATTGAGGAGTGTCCAGGGACTATACTGGAAGGTGAATTGAAGCCTCACATACAGGGTGCGACCACCTAACCAGCCATAGGGAGCATAGTCTCAACGCTCCAGACAGTTGAAAGAGAGTGCAGGACTCTAAATGAGTTTGTTTGGGAACTATGTAGTAAAGGCGGTGCATGCAGAATCAACATGGTACAAGGTTCGCGCTTGCACATGGGGGACTGCGCTACTGTGCGGGTAGGCTGGGAAGTAACCGTTGATGACACTATTCAGGATGAGATGTCCAATTTAAGCCAAAAGGGAGCAGGCGACAGGCAATTAGGACACGAATTAAGAGCTAGATTTGGGATGATCTACCGCCAAGGATGCATTATTGACTTAGAAATGGGGGGAACAGTCAAATTCAAACTCAAAAGATGCTATAAAAGTCCCAAGGCTAGCCACAATACAACACTTGTTTGTTTGAGATTTGAGCTATTATGAAAAGCATAGAGTGTTGAGCGCCAAGCAGTATTTGAGCCCCCAAGTTAGCGAACAACCATAGACAGTTCAAACAAGATGACAACTACCAAGAGAGGTGTGGGATTTGTAGAAATTACCACCGAGGAAGTTGCACAGAGCCCTACAGTGTAGGTGGAGGATGTGCCAGAAATTCTGATATCACCTCAGTCGCTAAGGCCTAAGAAGGATACACAGGCTGTGGTACTAGTCCACATGTCCCCGTGAAATCCATGGTTTGGTAAACGTTCCATGGAAGACAAGGGAAAGGCTATCAACCTTGAGACAGATGATGAGGAGGAGGACCTCCAGCCTTTTGTAGAGGAGATAGAGGCAGATGAAGAAATGGAAGAAGAAATCTAGCTGGTGTGCGCTGCAGCAAAACTGCCTGAGTATGTCCCTCCATGGAGAGGGAAAGTTAAAGTACCCAAGGATTTTGATTCCGCTAAAAGTGCACTCGAAACCTCGCTCCTCCCAGATGGAATTATGTTTGAGGGCTTAACTCTGGGCCGCGTGCCCACCATGAAATTTGAAGATTGGGACCTAATAGATAGCGAAACTTCCCACATTTACAGATGGATAACCTCATGAAACCGAGAAAGGAAGGGCCAGTGACAGTGTTAGAGTCATAGAAATGGCTGCGGGGTGTGGAGAAGGGTGGGCTACTCCACCTACTATGGATTCCGCATTCTCACCACACACCAATCACGATATTTATCATCAAACAGTTGCTTTTCTTGGTGCATGATGGATACTTATGGCTGAAAGAGCCTATTCCCATCACGGCAGAGCTTATTCATAGGATTTCTTGGCTTCCCTATAAGAGAAAGGGCCCTGTAGAGATAGCTAGCAAAAGTGGAGATTTGGCGCTCGCGGAGGCCATGAAGAAGAAGTACAAATTGGAAAAGAAGAAGCGAGGCTACGTAATCAGTAGCATTAAAGATAAAGGGGTATGAGTAGCCACCCAACTACTAGCCAGGAAGGTGATGAGAAAATGTCGCAGTGACGAGGTACCAGCACCAGTCATGGCATTGGCAGAATAATGCACGGAGGGGGTCCCATTCAACTGGGCCAAATTCCTTTGTGAAGAATTTCTAACCAACTGTAAGGAAGTGCAGGAGCAGGGAAAAACCTTCCACTATATGTGGTTTCTCTTGTTTATCTTACTAGTGACAAAACTGCATGAGGACAGTTAGTTCCCTCCTATTGAACAGGACTTGCCAGAGGCTGCAAAATATGTGTTGCTCTGGGCTACGAAGGACACCACGTGGATCCGCGAGACTAATATCTTCTCGGTGCTCATGGAGGTGAGTGTCCAGATGTGGATTAATAGAAGGCCACGCCTATCCCCCACAGTGTAGAGTAGTCTATGGAGCTTTGTAGACTTTAAGGCGGATATGCACAATGTGTATATCAAGGAAGGCAAGGACCCGATGCAGAAATGGAACATGCTTCCTTTCATCGCAATTAATGATGCCATCTTCTCCGTGCTCGACTCATGGTCTCTTGAGTGGTACGTTGTGGATCTGGCAGAAAGGGACAAATCAGTAGCATAGAAGTAGAAGGATGCGACCAAGTTGTGCGTCACCAAGTTGGCCTAGCAGAGGCACAACGAAAAAGCAGCTGCGGAGGTAAGGGCTACCCGTGAAGCACTAAAGGTAGCCGCAGAATAGGAAAAGGATGCTGAAATAATAGCAGCAACCCAAGCAATAGGTGCCACTGTTACATAGGAGGAAAGGGGCCAAAACGTGTCTACAAGACAGGGAAAAGATACAACAAAGAGCGCAGACTCGAGCACAACGTCCACACAACTGAAATGGTCGCACATTACGTAGCGGTGAAGTCCATGAAAGAAGGCCAAGGCTTCCAAATTGGACATCGAGCCAATTACATTGATAAAGGGTGACCTCTATGACATCGGCGAAAAAGTTCATGAGGTCACCCGGGAAGCACTCCAAGAAGCAATAACGGAGCAAAAAAATGCGTTGGGGGCCCTACGGGCATAGCTGCAAGATCTTTAGGTGTGGACCTCACAGGAAGGAGTAGTAGCTACCTACAGAGCCATAAATACATCAACATTAGAGCAGCTGCTGCGTGCAAAAATGGCCAACACCATAGTGCTGCTAAACGGAGAACTCACAGAGGAAAGCGGGGAGGACAGAGCCATGGTGGGTAGGATCAAGGGACTTGGCCTATACTTGGTTGCCCTTCTGTGGGATACATTATATCAGCTATAGGATGAAGTGATAGTAGAACTCTGCGCTAGGGAAGGATGCGTCGTACAGATGCTCAGCGAACAGAAAATCAACATTGAGCAGCTTAGTCTACAGCGCGATAAAGTTCTTGCGCAGAATCAACATATGGAGCAAATGGTAGAGGAAGCATATCACCACGTTCCAGAGCTAGAAATAACAACGGACCTACTAGTTGTAGTAAGAATCAACAAATTAGCTAGTGGATTTCGCAAGGAAAAGGAGGAAGCAACGAGGGTACAACTAGACCTCAATCTTCAGATTTTCGAGCTGCAATTAAAGGCACAGTCCTCTACACCCCTGGAAGTTAGGGAATAGTGTAGTAGCACTATTCAGAAAGAGCTAGAGGAAATAGGACAGGCAGTATAGAAATGCACTGCTATGTTGGAAGAATCCTTCGTGATCCTCACTTCATTACAGGAGGACCCTAACATACAACGCCTGGAAACGGAGCTGCGAGAGATTCAGGTGCAGTATAATAGTGTACGCAGAATGGCGCAGACAATTCTCCTGACCCAGTGGCTCACGAAGCTACAACAGGTAAAGGTTTTGAAGAAACAGGTGGATGCTACATGGCAGAAAGAGGTAGTCCTTAAAGCACGCGTCCAGCCTTGGATTGATGAGGCCTTCCTCATCACTGTAAACATCGAAGGAAAGCTTTCACAGATGAAGGTGATGCATGACTTAAGACAAGAATTTTCCCTTGACAGTGAGCATTCGGCCGAGAGAGTGGAGCAGATCCAGCAGACTGCATATTAGTGCACCACAGACCACTGGAAAGCGTAGGAATGGTTGGAAGGGCTCCATGCCAAGATCGTCACACTAGCAGGGTGACTCGGGGCGAGTCACGATGATTGTGTTGGGGGCCGTAGCGCATGTAGTCTCCCCACAGTAGGTTTTTGGGCTCAAAGCTCAATTTTTGGTCAAAGATGTTGTAAAACTCCATGAATTGTGGGCACGTAGCGTGAAGTGTACAATTTTGTCATAGGGTTGTCGACCCTAAACATTGTATTGTAAATTAGTGTAAATTTGGCCTACCCATGGTCCATCGACCATTGGATTGTATAAATAGAGCAAGGATCTAATTGTAAAGAGAGTGATGAAGAGAGAAGAGAAAAGGAATGGTTCGAGCTTAGAGTAGAGTTCTAAGTGTCTTGGGTTGTAGTGGTAGGAAGAGGCTCTATAACTGAGTGTGCAAAGGCCTAGTAGAGTCTGCAGTTGAGTGTACAGACCCCTACAGTTGAGTGCACAAGGCAGAGTTGAGTCATGTAATTTGACAGAAAGCTAATAAAGAGAAGTTTATCTTAATTCTGTGTAACTGTTGTGCATTATCTTCTTTATGTTTATATTCGTTTATGTATTGCGTGCCCTGATATATGATGTATTAACCATAAAACACAAACACACCAGTTAAGTAATCATTTAAATAGCAAGGAGCTTGGGTATTGTATGGGTCACGCCCTGAGTAGGGTTGCACTGAAGCCGCATCATAGGTTGCGAAGGGATCGCAAGTGCACACAGCGACCAGTCAGACCGTGAACCTCCAAAAGTCCATCAAACATCCCAAGGGTGCGAAAACCTAGTTCTAGCACCCTTCCATACTACTTTGGGTGAGACCTCAGTCTGCACTCCATGGATTGTTTCCGAAAGGGCCAATAGTACTGTTGAGTCCCAAACTTACGTCTTCCCTATATACCTTTTTAGCCTTTTTCTCTAGTTACCTGAACCTCCAAGCTATCAAATCATTGCATATTAGTTTAAAAAGAGCATACAAATGGTTTCTTAACTATGTCTTGTGACTGTTGTTTGATTTAGATTTTTGCTCAATCAGTTGCGGAATCTTGTCACTTTCCGCAGCTAGAATCAGTTTCCGTAGCCTTTTTGTTGAAGTCTATGTTACAGGTGTCTACTAGAGCATACAGCCACATGGGCAAGCTACAAATGATGTGGACATGGAACGTGTCCCCTTGGTTCAGCCAAATCACTCACAGAAGCCCACGGTCAAAGCCAGTCAAACGGTGGTCAAAAATAGGAGTTTTGCGATGGCAAGAATCTGTTTTTCATCACGAGGAGGATTGCGTGGCAAGATCCTAAATCTCAGGAGGTGTGCTAACACCTGGGGACTTCCCGTGAACCGAATCTAACAAGCCACCCTCAGATTTATTTCTCACGGCTACCATACTGCTAGATTTCCGAATATGGTCATTTACGTGTCTGTCTACCACCGCAGACCTTAGGAATTAGTTATGTATTTCCTGTTATAAATAAAGCATCTTCGTATGCGTATAACTAGCTTTTGATATGTAATCTTGACTATTTTTACGAGCCATCGTGTCGTGACTTAGTCCTTATGTTATGACTGTATTTCAATATATGAGAAGGCAATGCTTTTAAGTTAAAATCCATGATTGATTTCTAATTGGCCGAGGTTTCAGAGGGCCCCTGTACACCAAGGTTCTGTAGTTACTGTATAGTTCCATGTTTTCTTCATTTACGCTCTTGATGCCATAGATGTTTGCTTGTATATATTACATTATGATATTCATTTTTTTTGTTGTCCATAGTTTCTTTAATGCTTTCTAATGATTGTCAACTGATCAATGTTTTCATTTCAGGTTCTAATAGATAGCCTGGGCAAGTGCATATAGCTTTTTGATGACTAATGACATGATGGAATTATCTTGTCCTTCTGCTGATTTGTTTTCTTAGTTCTAATTCTAGCACTGTTTATTTCTTTCAGTTTTTCTTTGTTCAATTACTTTTTTGCAAGATAGAGATTAGACTATTCATGTCATTTTTAGTTACCTCCTATAGCCAGAGTGAGTCGAATGGTGAGGGATTGAGTGTGAATGTATAGTTTGATACTAGTTTATTTGCTTTTGCAAGTTAGTGATTAGATTACTCATATCATTTTTGGTTACCTCGTATAGCCAGAGCGAGTCGAATGGTGAGGGATTGAAGGATGAATGTGTAGTTTGATATTAGTTTTATTTTATGCAATTTAGATATCAGATTACTCAATTTTTTGATGATTACCTCCTATATCCAGAGCGAGTCGAATGGTGAGGGGTGAGAAATGAGTTGATGTGATATGGTTTAGTTTACTTTTCTTATAGTTTTTGAATTGCTTTGAGTTCATTTTTTTTTTCTTTTTATACAGCAGCAAGGATACTGGGTTTCATAGTCACTAGTTCACTGTTTGGTTTAATTAGAATTTAGGTACATCTTTATTTTCTCTCAGTAATTGCTTTCATCATTGCAAGTTTGAAAACCTTTTGAACACTTTGAAGTTTGGAAATTATTTTAAAGGTCACCATTGCCTTGAACACTTTTATCCATACTTGATTATTAGAATTACCATCTCACATTAGGAAATCAACAAGAAGATAAATCCAAAAACAAATCAAAAATAAAAAACGACAAAGAAATAAGAAAAAGATTATCTTGCATATATAGTGAACCTCACTTCAGTAGTTTACGAATCCCGGATTGACAATTTATATAGCAATTTAGGACACACTAAATTGACCAAACATTTTGGTGCCGTTGCTGGGGGTATGTTGAGTCCCAAACTTACATCTTCCCTATATACCTTTTTAGCCTTTTTCTCTACTTACCTGAACCTCCAAGCTATCAAATCATTGCATATTAGTTTAAAAAGAGAATATAAATGGTTTCCTAACTATGTCTTGTGAATGCTGTTTGATTTAGATTTTTGCTCAATCAGCTGCAGAATCTTGTCACTTTCCGCAGCCAGAATCAGTTTCCGCAGCCTTTTTGTTGAATTCTATGTTACAGGTGTCTATTGGAGGATCCAACCACATGGGAAAGCTACAAATGATGTGGACATGGAACATGTCCCCTTGGTTCAGCTGAATCACTCACAGAAGCCCGTGGTTAAAGCCAGTCAAACGATGGTCAACACTAGGAGTTTTGTGGTGGCAGGACTCTGTTTTTCATCATGAGGAGGATTGCGTGGCAAGATCCTAAATCTCAGGAGGTGTGCTAACACCTGGGGACTGCCCGTGAACCGAATCTAACAAGCCATCCTCCTTGGATTTATTTCTCATGGCTACCATACTACTAGATTTCTGAATATGGTCATTTACGTGTCTGTCTACCAGCACAGACCTTAGGAATTAGTTATGTATTTCCTGCTATAAATAAAGCATCCTTGTATGCGTATAGCTAGCTTTTGATATGTAATCTTGATTTCTTTTACGAGCCATCGTGCCGTGACTTATTCCTTATGTTATGACTGTATTTCAATATATGAGAAGACACTGCTTTTAAGTTCAAATCCGTGATTGATTTCTAATTGGCCGAGGTTACAGAGGGCCCCTGTACACCAAGGTTCCGTAGTTACTGTATAGTTCCATGTTTTCTTCATTTACGCTCTTGATGCCATAGATGTTTGCTTGTATATATTACATTGCTCATGATATTCATGTTGTTTGTTGTCCATAGTTTCTTTTATGCTTTCTAATGACTGTCAACTGATCAGTGTTTTCATTTCAGGTTCTAATAGATAGCCCGGGCAAGTGCACATAGCTTTTTGATGACTAATGACATGATGGAATTATCTTGTCCTTCTGCTGATTTGTTTTCTTAGTTCTAATTCCAGCACTGTTTATTTCTTTCAGTTTTGCTTTGTTCATTTACTGTTCTGCAAGATAGATATTAGACTATTCATGTCATTTTCAGTTACCTCCTATAGCCAGAGCGAGTCGAATGGTGAGGGATTGAGTGTGAATGTATAGTCTGATACTAGTTTATTTGCTTTTGCAAGTTAATGATTAGATTACTCATGTCATTTTCGGTTACCTCCTATAGCTAGAGCGAGTCGAATAGTGAGGGACTGAAGGATGAATGTGTAGTTTGATCTTAGTTTTATTTTATAAAATTTAAATATCAGATTACTCAATTTGTTGATGACCACCTCCTATAGCCAGAGTGATTCGAATAGTGAGGGGTGAGAAATGAGTTGATGTGATATGGTTTAGTTTACTTTGCTTACAGTTTTTGAATTGCTTTGAGTTCAGTTTTTTCCTTTTTATACAGCAGCAAGGATACTGGATTTCATAGTCACTAGTTCACTATTTGTTTAATTAGAAGTTAGGTACATCTTTATTTTCTCTTTGTAATTTCTTTCATCATTGAAAGTTTGAAAACCTTTTGAACACTTTGAAGTTTGGAAATTATTTTAAAGGTCACCATTGCCTTGAACACTTTTATCCATACTTGATTATTAGAATTACCATCTCACATTAGGAAATAAACAAGAAGATAAATCCAAAAACAAATCAAAAATAAAAAACAACAAAGAAATAAGAAAACGGTTATCTTGCATATATAGTGCACCTCACTTTAGCAATTTATGACTCCCGGATTGATAACTTATATAGAAATTTAGGACACACTAAATTGACCAAACAAGTACCGAGATTTTCTTGGCTAGATCACCTCTAAACCTGGGTCACGCCCCACTAAGCCAACACAGGGATAGAGGGAAGGCAATGAAGCAGAAACACAAGTGCATGAGGGGGAAACTTCTCCACATACATTTGAGGGAGAATCCCAAGAGCTGCAAGAACCTAACCTAGAGCCCAATCTGAGCTCTTATTATAGACTCCTTGAGGGAGGCCGAGTAATACTACATAAATTTTCCATCCCTCTCTTATTTGATCTTGAGAAAGAGAGAGGAAGGACACATCACTGGATGAATATTTCTAAATCAAAGAAGGTAGAGGATGTGGGCCATATGGAAGAGAAGCTACTAGAGATGGGAAGAGAGTTGAGTAAGATAAGAGATAGAACAAATTACGAGATCTCGACTAGAGGCAGAAAATACATGGATAAGGAGGCAGTTACAAGAAAAAGGGAGCCAATTGGCCACCATGGCAAGCCTCTACATGGAGGCATTCCTGTGCAGGATGCCACCAAAATCATATGCCTTGTATCTCAAAGATCAAAGGTTGCAATTTTAGATAAAGACACTAGAAAAATAGGGGACTATACCTTTCCAAGACTATAGAAAGTTCATTTCACTATGTGACAAGAGCACCCTAGAGGATAAGTCCAAGATATATGAATTCTACTTGCACAACTTGGCCTTAACAGATTCAAATGTGTGGGACCCTAATGAAAAGTTGGGGGAATTACAACTAATGACCATTGCATCATGGATGAGTCATGAGGAGGCCAGGGCTAAGGAGGTGAAGATGGTTTGGAAAGAGAAGAAATGTAGCCCCTTTACATCGGAGTAGAAAAAATAAATTCAATGGCTTTCATTAGCACTAACAACATCATTGCCAATGATCCCAATCTTGCACCAAGATACCTAGATGCACAAGAGAAAGCATCACACACTTTGAGAACACCTTGAGATTTCCAGGGAATGAAAGCCAACAAGCATGCAAAAAGAGATGGAGCACCCTAACATACAACCTAAGGATCAAGGATTATCATTCTCCCTTAAAGGATCGTAGATGTACTAGAAAGGACCCCACTATATAAGAATGCATTGTAGACACTCAAAATCAATTGGATTGGTTTGAAGCTCATTCCACCCTTTGCTATTGGGTATGCTAGAAGGTAGAAAGCATGAAGAGGAAAGAAAGCAGTGGGAGGAAATAGAGAAATATGGAGAGTTTTATCCACAAGAGGAAACTCCATCAATAGAGGTCTAGGATGTTAGAGAGGCCACAAGGGCTATGAAAGATATGGGCATAGACTAAGTTTCTAAGAGGATGAAAAACACTTTTAGTAGGGGGTGATGATGGGGCTCATCAATAGGTAAATTATATAGTACTTAATGCCACTCTCCAACATAATAAAATTAACTTTTCTCACATTTATTTACATATTCTATTATATTTTGCTTAGTGAGAAGGGTAAAATTGAGATGTTATGTCATGTGGCCTAATGTGCATTAATTGTAGGATTTGGAGCAGTTTTGGGCTAATTTAAGTGTAAGTACTTGAAGTAGACAAGCAAGAGTGATTTTAGGATATTGGGTCTCCCTCCTTAACTCCTCAATCACTCAAATATTCCTCAACTAGACCTCATTAGCTCGGAGTTACAAGCATCCAAGCCCACCGAGTTCATGGGCAGCCAACCCAGTGATAGTTGAAGACAAGTCAATCTTAAGTTTGGGATCCAAGCCTCCATAATTTTATGGAAGTTGTTGGTAGCTTCAATTGTATAAATAAGAAGGCCTAAGGCCTCATTATGATTCAACCTTTTATTGTAGCCAAGAGGAAATTTTGAGCTAAGATATTGTGACTGATATTCTCATGTTATTTTTGACACTTTGATGATAATGAAAAGGGTTTCTTTGATCCAGCATAAAGTTGACTTAGAGGGATTAAGATCTTGGGTTAGGGCCCAACCCTAGTAGCAGAGGTTACTCTTTTTGTACATGTATTCTTATATTAAAATCATAAATTAGTTGCTGAAATTATCTCTTCTTTGTTTAATTTACAAGTTTTTGAATGATTTTTTAGCTTTTCTTCCATTATTTGGAGAAGCAAATCAATGTTATAGTAGTGAAAGAAAAGACTTCCGAAAATCTTGTGACAATGGCCTCATCCTCATCTCCCTCATGGGATCATGGTTTAAGGGCCCCACTCTCACAACCCAAAAAACATATTTATCTTTTGGTTATTACATATCTTAGGATTTCTTGTTGTGTAGATCATTGTTGATGATTTCTTAGAAGCACTTGCAATTTTCATTTTGATTTCTTCGATTAGAAAGCATTCAATTCCACAGATTTAAGCCATTAGCCATCAATAAATCAATTTTTCAAATTCAACTCATATTTTCCACATTTACATAAAGTTGTACATAAATTAAGAAATAAATATGTTTTGTTACAGGAGTTACTGATCTGCAGGGAGGAACTCACTCCACAAACCTCATCTAAGTCTTGTCCACCTCTCACCAAATCCTACCAATCACTAATTTCAATTTATGTTTTGTAGCCACTGTGGACAACTACCTTGAGAAAATCCAACCATCATGAAGAGTTGGGCTCATCCTTGGATAGTGTCACCTTCCCCGTACCTTATTTTACCATCATACATCTTCCCAACACTTTCCTTCACCTTCCCTACCTTCCTACAACGTTCAGGTAAGTTTTTTTTAGTAAATTAGGACATCCTGTAGTAACTACAGGAAATATTGTAGCAACTATAGGAAACCCTGTAGCAACCTGTTTTAGACTGTTTTGGGCATAATGATGATCAGAGCCTAGGGTAGGCCTTAAAATTGACCTCTATAGCCCTCAATGCCATTTTGGACCAATTTTTTCCATACCTTCCTCCCCTGCAAAAGATCCACTTGTTCGGCTTAACATTTACATTTCTAAATTGAAAACCAAAAAACTATTTTCTACAATATTTAGCTAGTGCATGCATACATCAATCATAGTAATGTTAGGATAATTTCCATTCCTACTTAGTCTAGATAGCTAGATGATAGAATGCAAGGTTAAATTAGGTATTTTCTGCAAATAATGTTTGTTAATTCTTAGCCAGGTAATTTCATGTCATTCCATAACACTTTCTATTCAAAACTTTCATTTCCTTAAGATAGGCAAACATTTACTTTCTACATTAAAGATATCTTTACATTCACTGTTAGTAGTCAGCCTCCTCCTAGTCAATAGCAGATTGGTTTGAGAAACCCTAGTGGTCAATCGCCCCAGTTGAGAAGTGACAAGAGTAGACTGTTGCATCTGATGTGCATATAGCACTATCACCTCCAAGTTTGTATGAACCCTGGGTTGATAAAGTAAAGTTGGTCGCCCTAGGAGTTGCAGCATCCTTGCTACAATACTAGGGCTCATCACCGCATTTGCCATTTGGTCAAAAATTCACCAATATATTTCAGGGATTTCGTTATCAGAAGGTATTACTCTAGTAGGGGGGTTTTGGCTAATGTTTGACCCTTGAAGGGGCCTCACAACACTACTCAAATCAGGGATTTCAGGTTCTTTTCCTGCAACAGGGATTGCAAGGGGTCCAAATTCATAAGATTGTAGATATGTTTCAGTAGATCTTGGCTCTACTCCACTTGTCACCCTCCCACCCTTTCTTTTAAATTACTAGAATTCCATTCATATTTATTAGAAGGACTGAGGTGTTTAATAGGTGTATCTTGGAAATTTTATTCCAATCCTTTAGTCTTATCGTGAATCTCAATGTGAGTTGCAGTTGATGATTCTGCTACTCGAGGAGTAGTGGTAGAGCCCTTCCCAGAAATTGTTTGGGGACCTACTGACGCTTGAGATTTAGATTTTTGAATTATTTCATCTATAAAGTTCGATCTTCCAAGGCCAACCTAACCTTGGGATTTTGTGGTTTTTGATATGGATATTTTTTCTATAGATGCCTGGTTTGTATACTTCTTCTTAGTCATACACACATACATAATTTAAATGCATCAACTAAGGGTGGGTGCTGGCACAAGTATTTTACTTAGTGCATGCATAGGTTCAAACCTTCCATCTTCAATACCCGACCCTTCAGAGATATAGTCTATCACCTCTTTGACAACCTCCCTCACAACAACACCAAAATGTTGGGTACTAAGTTGTTCTTAAAGAATCAGCTTAATCCTTTGTACATTGGATTATCAACCTAGGATTTTGTCTTCTTATTGTAAGGTTGTCGACACAGTCGGCGCAATGATAGTACTTAAATTACTTGTATCTATTTAAGACTAACATGAAGCAAAATCTGAAAAGGAACATTCAAAAATCTCTACCAGGAAAATACACGATCTTATCAAACTAGAGACAGAAATAAATAATTGTGCTTTTATGCAGAAATCATAAAACAACTCAGCTATCTCTCAGGAAGTGATAAGTATGATAAACATATTAAGATGCATCTACTAGAAAGACATTAAATTATATGAAACCAATAATCCTTACTCTACTGTGAAAATTAATAATGGAGTATAATTCTTTAAATGAAATTCTCTCTAATCGCTAACTGCTATAATTACTTGTAAATATTGACAATAAAACATGGCAAATGGAAATTCATACAACTAAGAAGTAAATATGGAAATACACACAACTGAATGGTAAATATAAGAATTAAAATGACTGAATAGTAATTCTAGAAATTTATACAAGGAACAAAAAATCATTAAAAGTTGAAAGTAACAAGAAATAATGATACAAAGAAGACAATGATTGTTCCAGGATTGGTCCCACGGTCTCTGGAATGTAATAATTTGGAGGAAATTAAATATGCTAGATTAAAACCAAACCATCTGAGATTTCATTGATATCAATAGCGAATTACAAAAAGGTCTATAAAAACCTTAAGACAATATGATTTTTAGTCACTTTTCACAATCGATGAGAATAATAATAATACCCTGATTTACTAGAGTTTAATTGCATTTATATATTACAACAAAACTCTAATGTTGGAACAATAAAGCTATCCTAAGAATTAGAAGATTCTCAAGATTGCTTATTTAAACTATAAGATCTCCATCATCTTTTTAGAATAACAAATTGTATCATTTCTTCGACTGTACCATGCACATAGGCATGAATCCTTGATCAACACATCAAAATTAGCCCAACGGTTCCTCCATTACTTTGTTTCTCTTCGGAAATTTAGGGAACAAAAATTGTCCATTAAATATTTCATGTGCATAGATTAACCCAAATTGTGAATTAATGACACCTTTAGTATTCAAATTTACTAATTAACAAGGTAGTATATCAAGATGTCATTAGCTTATTTCTAGAACTTCTAGCTTCCCAATTATTACAATCTAAACTTAAAGAACTTGAAAAACTAATTATTAAATAAAGAAACAAAGGGAAGAATCATACTAATTCCAAGGCCCAACACACCTGACCATAGATTGGGCTGAACCAAATCCCTATTTCGATTAATCAACCCTACACCATATTCCAAGCATGAATGTGGTATCTCATGGAATAAACCAAGACAAAACCAAACCAAGCCTTCCAAAGGAAAAATCATCTCAACCCTCAAACACAGTGATTCCACCTCTACAGTCAAACATCACTAACACCAACCAGATTGGTCTCTACCCTAACTGTCCAGGGTTGCAAGAATTAGTAACTCAACCCACAACCTTCCAAGGCTCCAGAGCATTTGTCCAAACCTAGCCTCTAGGACTAGTAACTTAACCCAAGTTGTTTCAGGGCTTCCAAAGTGTTTGTTCCAACCCATAGCCATAAGGAACATGAGCACCAACCAAAAATCAATCAAGTGGAAAAAACCCACAATAACATGGGTATTTATGAAATGGAAAGGCAAGGCTAAAACCACTGTCAATCTAGGAAAATATCCATGCCAATGATAGCACATAACTAAAAAATTGCATGCATATACCATGCATCCATAAATCAGAAAGCAAATCACACATGTAACATGTTACCTACAAAGAAATCTAGGTATCGTTGCTGATCCAATTGTTAACTGGCAGTTTCCTTCTTTCCTTTTCCTTCTTTCTCCAATCCAATTGAATGCTAAAGTGCTCCATAAGAATTATCCAAGAATGCTCCAAGATTTATCTAAGTGTGTAAGAGTATGAGAGAATGAAAGAATGGATGAGAGCTCCAAACTTAAATTGACAAAAGGTTGTGAACTGATCCTCAGAAACCTTTTTATCATTAAGGCCTATATTTTATCTATTTTCCTTTATATTTCCTTCAATTTTCCTCTCATGAAAATATTTGACCCTTCATCTCCCTTTTATCATATTTTCCTTTATTTTCATAAATAAAATGCCATTTATTGCCACTTTTCCTTTACCAATGCCTTTGCCAATTTCCATATCCATTAATTAATCACTAGTGATACCCATCACTATGTTTTTCCCAACATTAAGCTTGGAATACACATTCCATGACCTTGGTATTATTTTATTTACATGGAAACCTAGTCAGGGGATTTTACATTGGGTCACTAGTGGTTCATCAGCCTAATGTTTGAGGCCACCATATAAAATTTCAGCTTACAAACTTGAATTTAAATGATATAGAATTAGATCCCTGTGTTTATAATCCCGCAATTGATAATGTCGAGGATGAAAATTTGCAACCATTGGAGAAACATCTATGTTCATGAGAAAATATTGTTGAAAATCTTGGTCCATTAAACAAGGCTTCAACTAATACAATTTAGTTATGAAATCCACTAGCCTATAATTTAGGTTTGGGAGAATAAATTATAGGTAATCATTAGGAAAATTGTCTTGGTATATCTCTTCTTGAAGACAATACTTCATGTCTACGATAACAAGTACCAATTAAACATTTAACTGGGATTTTTTTAACAATAACCTTCCATAGACTCCAGAGACTAGCTTGCTATTAAAAAATTGGAAAGAAGAAGAATTTATATATGCAAACTTATAAGATTAGAACTTTATTGAGAAGCAATAGAAAAACTAGGTTGAAGATGCATTGCGAAGGAATGGCCTTTAGTTCACTTAGTCACATTGCTTTGTCAGCTCATATGTGTCATTTCAAACTATGTTCGGTGGTTCTTGGCATACTTGATGCCATTTTCTAAATATTGGTCATATTGCATCTATATTTGATTATGTATCAAAGAAAATAGATGCAAGGAAATATATGAATCAAGGTGGCTTTCAGGATGGATGTCACTATATTTTTTATAATTTAGAACACAAGAAACATGGTAGTTGGAGTGTACTTATGTAGTTAGATTTGGTAGACATTTCTTCCTTTGAAGTTAGACCATGCAATGTTTGGAATCCTATTATTTTATGGAAAATGTCCTTTTAATCTATTGATACTTTGAATTTCTACATATTGAAAAATAAATCATTTTGGATGAACATAATATCAAAGTTCTTGGATCCTTTGATGGAAGTTCTTTCCTTGTTAATCATGCCAATGCCATCATTGAAATATATGATGTTCTATGTTTACCACAAACAAGATTAGAGTCAATAAGACAAATGGGTTCAATATTTAAGTGCAAGCAATTTAATACTCAAAGAGTATGTAGAATTTAAGGAGATGCCTCAAAGTTTTTGGAAGCATGTAGCCATAGAACAACTACCTTATAAATAAAAGGTTCCTTCCAAGTATACAAATTTGGATGGAATGCATCATAATTGCTTGTGGAGCTATTGCCAAAATTATTCTAAAACTAAATATTTTCAAAGAATGTTAACTCTAGCTTCAAATGAGCAAGGGTATCATGGGAATAATGATTTACTTGAAATCAAGTGGAATCATTTTTGGTTAAATTATATACATTGGTGTCAAAATCATCAAAAATAAGATGCCATGTTGTTAAAAAATACCCATATAGAGAATCACCAAAATAAAAGTAATTCAAGAGTCAAATCACAAAAGTTGCTACAAAATAATGAGAATGAGATATATCTCTAGCTTCAAGTATAGTGTGATGAAAAATATAAAACATATAAAGGTGGATAATATTTATAATAAGAAGGAAATCACATAGGATTATTCACTCATAATTCAAGTGCAAATAATGTACAAAACATTATGCAAATGAACCATATAGTGTGAGAAAACAACCCTGAGTTATTCAATGTTAAGCTTTCTATTATACATAATAATAAAAGCAAGATCAGCAAATGCTAGAAAATAGGAAACATAATTTTCATATGATAGTACACATGGATTTTGATAAAAATGAAAAGAAAATGATAGGAATTATTTGATTCTTGCACACATATGATGAGAAAATTGTTGCATGTAACATATCATGTGCTACAACTCTTGCAACATAAATTGGAAAGCATTTTTCCATTTTATAAGGGAAGTCAAATATGGCATACTGTCTTTCATAATAGGGGAAGTCAAATATGTCAAGATTCTTACCAATGATCCAAGCCACACATCCCAAATTTAGATTTGAGGGAGTGTTGGTACATGTATCTTGGATTGTTTCATTTGAGTGGAAGATGCCTACTATTTCGGACTCAACTTTTAATATCTTATTAGATGGAAAGCTTGTAGGATGAGGTTAGTGCTTTTTTTTTTCCCTTGGAAAAAAGTTATAATTTCCATTAATAATAAGAAATTACATTTTGTAGATGCCGTAGCATATGCATATTGTGGCTAGATAGCCAGTCAGATGAGTGATACAAAAATGATACAAAAACATGGTCTCCTCAGAGGGAGCGTTGTAAAAAAACATCACAAAAATGGTGACTGTCTTTTCGCAGAGAGAAAGATAACTATAAACATCCAAAAATGGAAAAAGTCTCTTCATAGAGAAATTGGTAAACTGTACTGTATGTTCATGTGCACCTTAAAAAAGAAAGAAAACATAGTTATTGTTCAAAATGGCAACAAGAAATGCTAAAAATAGAAGTGCTAAAAAGAGCACTGCTATAAATAACAGTTTAGGTACCAGTGTTGGACTGAGCAACAAGGAATGAAAAATGGAAGTTCTAAAAATAGCATTTCTATTTTTAGCAGTTCGGGATAGATTCCAATTTTAGTCAGTCCCTAGACTAAAAATAGGAAGTAAAATTCGAATTTGGTCTTAGAAACTATTTGAAAATAAATTAATTAATTCTCCATGAGTTAATTAGTTGAGAAAATTCAAACATGAAGTCTACATGAGGACATGCAACAGTTTCTCTATTAATTGAAGAATTTATCCATCAGTTAACGAGATAAGGATGAGTCTTATATTGAGTAGTAATTAGTTGGCTCAGTTAACTGAGTCAAGTCCAGTTATATTTAATTTAAATAGTTTGTTTAAATTAGGTAAGTTCAGTTAGTTAATGCATGCTTGCATATAACTACTGCACTTCAAATAATTAAAGATTCTCTCATGAATAACTCATGCATGTCAGTTCAGACAGAGACCCAGTTGAGATCAAAGAAGGGACAATTTACTATTAGTTGGATGAATATTTTTCCTATAAAGGAAGCTCATCCATGATGAGGATTTATCTCCTTCAGGACTGTACAGTTAGATCAGAGGTTAATGAGTGTGTGAAGAGGCCATTTCACACATGTGGCTTCACTAGACCCCAATAAAAATTGCACAAAGAAATAGGAGGCTTGGAGGGTAGAGGAGAAGGTTTGAGAGAGGCCTTTGACTGTCTATGAGTGTTAGAGGGATTGCAGAGAGAGCAGGATAGCTTTTGAGCTGATTCTTTTTGTAATACTGGCTATATTTCCACTTGTATGGTAATACAAACTTGGGGCTTTAGGCTAAGGCTTTCCACGCATTGTATCTTCTGTGTTATGTGTGATTGATTCCTTCTTATTAGCTATATGTGTTCTTATTGATGTTGCTCATGTTCAATTAAGCTTCTGCTAATTTGTTTGTAGAAGTAGATCAAGTGTTTTGCTTTAGTATATTGCATTACGAGGTGATCTACAGGTGGGAATTTGTACATGGTATCAGAGCTAGCTGATTTGTAGAAAAATTCTACATGGCATCAGAGCGAGGTTTTGTAGAAAAATTTCTACATGGTATCAGAGCAAAGGTGATCAAAGCAGAGAATAGTATACACAAAGAAGAGAATTCGAAGTAAACAAAAAATTGGGCCGCAAGTTTTCAAAGCAGATATGAAAATTTTTGTGCAAAATTTTCAAAAAAAAAATAGTAGATCTAGATTCCTTGCAGAAAAGTACCCAAAATCAAAAAACAAATCAGCTGAATTGGAGTTCGGATGAGGGAGATATCGCTGATTTAAAATCAGCTCTTTTTCCAGAAAATTTCGTGATGGCGGGAAAGATGAAATAGATTGATGTGCTAGCCAAGAACCTGTATGCACTTGAGGTACAAGATGCATGCAAAGCCTTGAGGAGAAACAACAAAGGTTACATACTTGGTGGTTGAGAGGGAGAGTACATTACCTCTCAATATGCAGCGCCAAAAGATGTCTCAGACAATTGTGGAGGAGCCACAATTGGTGAAGCAACTTTAGGAGGTTGTGGAGTAGCCATGACTGGAGAAGCTGAGAGGAGATCGAGTGGAGGCATCGACTCATATAGATACCTCTAGTAGGGGGAAATTTTGAGCCAAGTGGGTAGAGGGATCACATGCATCCATACCTCCAGGTAGGAGGTGGGGTGATGTGGAGTGATAGTCCCAAGAAAGCTGGAATAGGGGCAGGATCCTTGAGGTACCCAACCTCTTTGATTCGAATTTGCTACAGGAGCCCCGATGAGGAGTAGCAAGACTGGATGATTGAGTAGATATAGATGAGGATGGAGCGGCAGAGAGAGCTATAGTGCAGGAGTCACAAGACTGTGTAGAGCTAGCAAGTCGTAGCAATGTGAGAGGCACAAGAGTAGTGCACCAGTGCAGGATAGCACAAAGAGGTGTGTAACAGTGCGAGATGCATGGAGTGTTGTAGTAGCTCAAAGGTCAGAGAGGGAGCACTTGTCTGTGGTAGATGGAGCTTCACCATTAGAGGATGTTTCTAGCCCAACAGAGGGGTTAGTTGGGAGTTTTTTTTTGTTTCTAGAGTTGCTTGACCAACCACACTTGGTAGAAGTGTTGCATGCAGAACATTCCAAAGGTCTAGGATTGGGTTCGAGTTGAAGCCTTTCCTATTGAGAGGGAGTGTTGAAAATGGTAACAAGAAATGCTAAAAATAGAAGTGCTAAAAATAGCACTACTATAAATAGTAGTTTAGGTACCAGTGCTGGATTGAGTAACAAGGAATGAAAAATGGAAGTGTTAAAACTAGCATTGATATTTTTAGCATTTTGGGATAGATTCCAATTTTAGTCAGTCGCTGGACTAAAAATAGGAAGTAAAATTCGAATTTGGTCTTAGCAATTGTTTGAAAAGAAATAAATTAATTCTCCGTGAGTTAATTAGTTGAGAAAATTCAAACATGAAGTCTATGAGAGGACATGCAACAATTTCTCTATTAATTGAGGAATTTATCCATCAATTAAAGAGATAAAGATGAGTTCTCTATTGAGTAGTAATTATTTGGCTCAGTTAAGTGAGTCAAGTCCAGTTATATTTGATTTAAATAGTTTGTTTAAATTAAGTAAGTTCAGTTAGTTAATGCATGCTTGCCTATAACTGCTGCACTTCAGATAACTTAAGATTCTCTCATGAATAACTCATGCATGTCAGTTCAGATAGAGACCTGGTTGAGATCAAAGAAGTGAAAATGTACTATCAGTTGGATGAATAGTTTTCCTATAAAGGAAGCTTATCCATGATGAGGATTTATCTCCTTCAGTAATGCACAATTAGATCAAAGGTTTGTGAGTGTGTGAAGAGGCCAATTCACACATGTGGCTTCACTAGACTTCAAGAGAAATTGCACAAAGAAATAGGAGGCTTGGAGTGCAGAGGAGAAGGTTTGAGAGAGGCCTTTGATTGTCTATGAGAAGTAGAGGGATTGCAGAGAGAGCAGGATAGCTTTTGAGCTGATTCTTTTTGTAATACATGTTATATTTCTACTTGTATGATAATACAGAGTTGGGGTTTTAGGCTGAGGCTTTCCCCGGGTTATATATTCTGTGTTTTTTGTGATTGATTCCTTTTTATCAGTTATATGTGTTCTTATTGATGTTGCTGATGTTCGATTAAGCTTCCACTAAATTGTTTGTAGAAGTAGATCAACTATTTTGCTTTAGTATATTGCATTATGAGGTGATCTACAGGTGGGAATTTCTACAGTTATATACAATTGTTAAAAAAAACCATGATGGGCTTATAGCCCATGTTGAGAATGCAAATCGATGAAGGGTCTATGATAATGTTGGTAGAATACTCCATCGATTTCTTCCTAAATTAACCAATCATCATCTTGCTTGAGCGCTGCCTCCTTTGATATGAAGTCTGCCCCTGAGTTGTGCTCCTTGTAAATCTGATGATAGACAAATGAATCAAAAGATGATATAAGTGTATGTGCCTCAATGGATATGCAAAGCAATGTGATGTTCTATTTAACTAGTTGCATACTATTTTGGAGTCCCCAAATAGTTGAATATGAATGCATTGGTTTTCAAGTGCAAATTGTATGAGATGTTTTGCAGCACTTAGTTCAACAAAATTATTAGTGCTCCTCCGTAAATGCATTTGAATTTTGAAGTAGTGAGATTTATTAATATATAATATGTCCCTCCCCCACATCCTCCTTCCTGGGAAAATCCATCAAAGAATGCCTATGGGATGGATTTATCAATGGTTTCAAGCTGAATAACTCTAGTGGGAGGGTTAGGGTCTTCTTCAGGAAGGAGGTCAAAATCAGAAATGACCCTGGACATTATGGAAGGCCAATGAGGGGCATTTAGATTGAAAATAGTCTAATTTCTAGCAATTCAAAAAGCCCAACACATGATTAATGGCATCTTGTCCTTTCCACTATGTCCACTACACCAATTGTTCCAAGCTTCAGTAATGTTCCTGCCCTGCCAGTTTTTGAGAGAAGGGTAATGTGCTGTAATGAGATTCCATTGTTCTATAATGATAGGGCACTCAAGAAAAATATGCTCAGTGCTCTCCTCATCCCTTCTGCAGAGGTGGCATCAAAACGGTCCATAAAATGATATTTTCATCAAGTTGAGTTCGGTCGGGATCTTGTTAAACAAGATAGTCCACATGAGCATCCATGTCATACGTGCAACCTTAAGTTTCCAAAGTGTTTTCTATGTGTGCTCGATATGCTGTGATCTTTTAGGTTCCATCAGCTTCAAATATCCCTCCTTAGGAAAATATTTCTCATGTTTGGCAAAGGCCCATATAATCTCGTCCTCACCATCTGTAATCCTGATATGAGCTTGAGTAAGAGCTTCAGTGTAATCTTGCCATTCCTGATGCCACTAAGCGGGGAGATTTATCTCAAGGGCAGATTTCCAAGCCTGTTAGAATAATGTAGAATTTGTATGGTCTGCAATATGGCTGATATGAGAAATGCCCTGACTGGATAAGAATCTTATCAGATCTACAGGAAGTCTATGGGCATTTCCACACCCAATCCAAGGATCTGCTCCAATACGTACTGTGTTTCCATCTTCTATTCTCCAAGTTAGCCCCTCTCGTATAAGAGAGATGGATTCCATCACCACCTTCCAAATAATAGAAATGTTGTTGCTGCTTCTTTGGTTTTGTTGGACCCAGTCCATGATATTAGCAAGGCTGATATATTTTACAATGGCAACCTTGGTCCACAAACTGTGAAATGTAATGAGCTCCCAGCCCAATTTTGCAACCAGAGCCCTAGCAAAAATGTCCAGTCTCTTTATACCCCATACTCCCCATCACTTGTGTCTTGCAATAATGTTCCATTTAACCCATGTAAATAATCTCCCCTGTTGATTACCTTTCCATAGAAATCTACAGCAAATATTTTGCAACAAAGCTAGAATTCCCTGGGAATCCATGCCAAGGTCATCAAGTACACAGGTGTTGCTTCTAGAATAGATTTGATTAGAACAAGCCTGCCTGATCTTGATAGGTACCGATGGTACCAAATATTGAGATGTTTTACAACCTTTGAGATCAGCCAGGTCCAATCTGCAATTTTGTATCCTTGAGGTTTCATCTCGTATCCAAGATATCTCAATCCCTCTTCTAGATTATGGAGAGTAAATGGAAAATGTCTTATTGCAAATTGGATTTCATGCTAAGAGCATTCGGGAGTAGTCAAGGTATATTTACTGACATTGATGACCATTCCTGTGGCCTGCTGAAAGAGGCCAAATGAAGTTTGAAGAATAGATGTGTCTCCTATGCCCCCATTCAAGATATGAGGACATCGTCTACAAAACGAAGGTGAGTTAGGGTGCAATTATCCATGATTTTGATGCCAGTGATTTGACCCCTTTTGTGTTCCGCACTTATTATTCTACTTAGACCTTTCATGATGAGTAGGAACAGTAGTGGGGAAAGAGGGCATCCCTTCCTGAGTCCTCTCTCCACGCAGAAAAAAGGAGTGGCAGCACCATTAAGAAGAACACTGAATGTGACATTAGTAATGTAGCTCATAATCCATTTAATATAGAAAGGGAGATCTTACATGAGTTAAAAGCATTCTAATGTATAACCAATTTACCCTGTCAAAAGCCTATTATAAGTCAACCTTTAAAATCATGCCTTTCAGTTTTCTCAAATGAACTCAGTGAATTAATTCTTGGGTAGTGCCAATGGCTTCATGGATCTGTCTATGTTGGAGAAAGGCAAATTGCTCAGGGGATATGTGGGTCGAAAGGACAGGTTTGAGTCTATTAGCAATGACTTTTCCTATGATCTTATATAGACAATTGCATAAGGATATCGAACGAAAGTCATTGAATGATGAGGGATTATCTGATTTGGGTATGATGGCTATAAATGTAGATTTAATAGCCGAGGACATCCTACCTGTATTTATACAATCCTCCACCACTTTAAGTAGATCATTACCCAGAATATCAAAGAAAGTAATGTAAAATTTGATAGTCCAACCATCCTGTCTCGGACTCTTATCTTTCTTGAAACCTTTGACTGTGGCCTCAAGCTCCCCCATTGTCACTTCCTTAGTGGGTTCTTCTTCTTCCTCCTGATCAACAAATCGAGGAAAAAGCTCTGTTGTACGCATAACTTCTAGTATGTTGGCTCCCTGGGGGGCCTTGTATACATGTTTAAAATGTGAAGTTGTTAAGTTGGCCAAGTCTTTGGAGGTGTTAACAAGGTGTCCTTGATCATTCTGAAGCTCCCAAATAGTATTTATGGCCTTTCAACCATTGGAGAACTTGTGGTAAAACTTTGTATTGTCATCCCCTTCTTTTAACCAAATCGCCTTGCTTCTAAGCCTCCAACTTTCCTCTCTGTCTTTTGAAATTTGAGTTCTCTGTTTGATGAATGTGGAGATATGCTCTTTTTGTTCCTGAGAGGAATATCTACCATCTAAGTTTGCTTCAATATTTTTGATGACTTGTTCTACCTCTCTTAGAATAATTTCTTCTTGCTTCCTTTTCTTGTGCACCCATTCCTTGGAAATGCCCTTTAAATATTTAAGATTACAAACAAAACCCTCCATAATGTCCTCATTTTCTCTGATCGGATGAGTTTGCCAATATTTAGTCACCAGCTTTATATAGGTAGGATCCCGAAGCCATGAGGAGTTGAATTTAAATGGATCTTTGATTCTGTGTATACTTTCATCCAGCTCCAGGTATATTGGACGATCATCTGATATTCCTCCGGTGCCCACCCATTGCCTAATACAGGGATGTTCAACTTGAAATGCTTCCTTTATGAGAAAGAAGTCCAATCTCCTGGCCAAATTGTGTTCCCCAATGTGATTGTTTTTCCAAGTATACTGAATCTTTGCTGATGGTATGTCAATCCAGTGATGATCCTCTAACAGGTTTGTGATAACATCAGTTAATCCATCCACTTGAGCCAAGTATCCCCATGATTCCATGAAACCTAAAGAGAAACTAAGGTCTCATCCAAGAATGATGTTATCCACCTGCATGATAGAGGTGCTGAATTACCTTCTCCAAAATGTAGCCCTATCTTGACAAGGACCATATACATTGATTACTCTGACTTTAGTCTCTAGGGCTGCAGAGTATATATCAGCCCCTATAAATCCCCCACCGCCCCAAATACTTCTCAAATCAATAGTCCAATTTTGAAAACCAATTGCAACACATCCAAAATGCCCAGATACATCTAGAGCATGAAAAGTCCATCCCGGCATCCATGATTCCAGTAAAGGAGTGATTGAACTAGCCATACTCAGGGTTTCTTGTAAGAAAATAATGTCAACAGGAACAGATGAAAAGAGTCACCTCAAAGATAGTTTTTTGATAGGGCTAGCTAACCCTCTATAGTTAAAGGATAAAATCTTCATGGAGGGGTAGGGGGGAGGGAATTCCTTGCTCTAAGAACCCTATCGATGGTTTTCTGTTTCCCAAGGGCCACCTCCTCTCCAGCCTGAAATTTAGATCTGGAAAGAGATGAGGGGCAACCCCTAGTAGGCTTATGAGAAGTAGGAGAAGAATCAACATCCAAACCAACTGCATACAACCCTTTCTCTTTGGCTTTGGAGTGTAGAGGGTATCTAGAGGAGGAGGACACAGATGGGGAAGGTGGAGGGTGAGAGGAGAGCGGATAAGTGGAAGGATGATAGGAAGTGTAAATCGAAGGAGGTGGAGGAAGGGTACAGGACAAAAAGGAGGCCAAAGCCTGCCCTACTAGATGAAGGATCAAATGATCCAATGAGGAAGATATGGGAGGTGAGGAGAAGTGTGCAAGGGGTGCCAATGCATGATTAAATAAATGAGATGAATGAGATGAAAGAGATGCCTCATGATAAGATACATGAGCATGAGAAAGAAAAGATATACACGATGAGAGGACTTCACCCTGGGCTTCCCTAGATCTCATAACTAGGGGAGAGGAAGGCTGAATAGGGGCCTTTCTACGCTTTTTCTACACTCCAACGGCAGCAGCCTCGACTGTACCAGAGGTTTTTAACTGCTCCTCTGTATGATCCACTACAATAGGCTATTGAGGCTATTCAATAGGGGGATCCATTTCCATTTCCTGAGGAATCGTTTTGTTCTTTCGATTGAGTGGGAAATCCCTGAAGAGATGTCCCACCTTATGGTGTCTTCTACAGTGATATGGAATACCTTCATAATCTAACAACTTTTTATTCGAGGAAGATCTCCATTGAATCGTGATATGCTCCTGCAGTCCACCTCTGGTATCCAGATGTAACTATATCCTTGTGAATGCCATCATGTCCGTAGATTGGTAGGATATATCATACTCCATATAGGTACCTAGCAAGTTCCCGATCCTTTTGAAAATTTCCTTAGGCCAATATTGTAATGGTAGGCTGAGTAGCCTGATCCAAATAGGGCCAACACCGATTTTCTCAGTCTTTGGATCAAATAGTGTCGTCCAATGCTTTAATAACATAGGGGCATGTTCAAAGTGCCAAAAAGAGGAAAGAACCTAGTTTGTATGATCTTCCCTACCAAATCTCAGCGCAAACCATCCCCTCACAAAATTTTGGACAAATGGGATGTCTATCAGGTGATGAACCCAAATCTATGATGCCGAAGACTTCAAATGAGCTGCCGAATAGCTCTTGCCTCTAATTCTGCTAACCAAAACCCTATATGCATAGTCCATAGTATCGTCCCATGGAATTTCCTCCTCAATTTTAAGGATCAAATTGTCTACCTTAGTCTTAAAGAATTTTTGCTTCTTCTAGGGTTGGGAGGCCGAAGGGTGAGGTTGTTCAGAAACCCTCATTGAAACAGGGTCCTTGGTCGAAGGGTTAGGGTTTTTAGGAATTTCAGGGATGGCCTTCGAGAGTAGCAAAACAGAGGGAAAAAAACCTGAGGGGGGCATAAAAGAGGAGAAGGGATTATGGTCAATGATCTGGGGCTTAGCAGAGTGTACGTTAGCGGATGGATCATCCAGGTGGGGCAACGGTAATGGTATAGGGGCTTCCAAATCAGGAGAAGGGTTTATACAACCCGTAATAAACCCTAGAGTAGTCTAGGATGACGGAAGTAATGAGAAATCTGGCCAAGCAGAAGGCTCGTTCGGTAATACAATAGAAAAATTGGCTAGTCCAAAGAACTGAGGGTAAACTTCAAAATTATCAGAAAAACCCTCACTGAAATTTAACATACCTTCAGAGGCGGAATACATGGACTTCCAGATGGAACCTTCCTCCAACGGTTTAGCCAAATAATCCACAACATCGAGGTCCATAACGATAGCTGCACCGAGAAACGATAGTAACTACCTCCAACAAGCTGGCCAACAAGAAATGACATCGATAGAGGTGGAACAGAAATGGAATCGCAGAGTAAATGACATGGAGTAGTAATCCGCTGTGGGGTAAATGGTAACAGGTAAAAACCCTCAAGTAAGTTGAAGGCGATAGCAAAGGAACCCGAACGTGAAGACTAGTGCAACATAAACAGAAAAAAACCTTCAGTGAAAAGGTAAACCGAGAAAGCTAGGGGACGTGTGAATGCCGAGGTCAACTAGGCCAGCGGCAGGTCAGGGTATGGTCTGCAGCAGTACCTCGTACCGCTAGTAGAAACCCTTAACCTTTTTTCCACCGTAGTCATTGTCGCTCCATCGCTCCTAGCCCCATTAGATGTGGTTAGTGCTGTTAAGGCTAGAGATTCTTTTCTATTATAGAAAAATGGAGCTTATATTATAGAAAAGGACTGATGATATGTTACTATGATGTTGATGCATTTTAGTAGAAAGCAAGTCACTAATTCTAAAAAACACATTTCCTTTTGTTTGGATTCTAGAAGTAATTGAAGATTCTGAGGTAAAATTTATCTAGACAAAACTCAATGGAAATGCATTCCTATAGGGAGATATTGGCTAGTGTAAAAAGTGCTTCCAGAGCTCAAAAATATATGTAGAATAACAAGCATGCAGCTAATCATGTTTTTAAGTTTCAGAGTAATAGTGGAGATTGTTGAATTTTTTAACTATGGTCAGCCTTCATAATGTCTATTTTCATCATTTATGTATTTATTATAGAATTTTCATCATGTTGAAAATATAAAAATTAGAAGGCATGTTCATGACCTTATGAAAAATAAAAAAATTAAATTTCAAATTTTGGTTTATTGCTCCACAAGAAGACCAAGTTGTTGCTCTTCACTGTCAAACCGACTTAGCCCTAAAGAGGCACCTATTTGACCCCCAAAGAAGACTATATATAAGGACACTTGATCTCCCTCATTTTTCAACTCACATCTCATCATATCAAGCATGTTCTTCTCCCTTAAAGAGAAGAATTCAAGGAAATGAAGGCAGAAGACAAAATAAGTTCTTTTTGCTCCCACTTGTGACCAGACTTGGAATGAATTTTATGTGATGTGTTTTTGTCGAGGAATTTTTTATATAGAAGAAAGAGACTTTGATTAAGCCTTTTAAAAAATTGTCCAACTATTGTTTTGGAAGGTTAACTTGGCTTCATGGTGGTGTCAAGAAAAAAAATGAGAGAGGGCGAGGGGGGGTGGGGTGAATATGTATTTTAAAGTTCACTTAAACCTTTCAATTTCTTATTCATATTTATGTACCCTATTGTCATTACGTAAAATAGCATATGTACATGATTATGATAAAGGAAAAAACATATATCCAATTAGATAACTTTTTATAGATTTCATCATTTGTTCTACTTTCAACAGTGTGTCATTACTTCATTAGCTTTTAATTGAATAGTAGCCATGAGTAGTGAGAATAGAATAAAACATTACACATAAGCAACACATCAACACATGTGGACACCAACATTGTTAGGTGGAAACCCAATGTGGGAGAAAACCACCGTTACCGTCGTCTTTGTCTTCATCTTTTATTATAAAGGAAAACATATTACAATCTTGCACTGACACATAATCATGCCAATACACAGGCACCCACTTGCAAAAGGCTACAACCTTCACTTGTTCTCCAACACCCATTAGAAGTGAGATCCAACCCTGTGATCAAATTCATCAGATACCACTGTGTTGGGCATAGTCCAACTTGGTCCAAGTTTTGGGCCAAAGACTCTGCATTTTGAGGAGCAGAGCTGATTATTCATCTCGTAGTGTTTTATGGGATTTAGGGCGGATCAAAACCCCTTATTTTGTAATGGGTTTTGGGTACTAGTCATGGTTTTATTGAATCCGTAGTATATGGACCATGTTTTTTGTAATTATGTAATGTATATAAGGAGATGTAATGCTTTGTAATAGAAGAATGTCATGTCATGATAGAATATCATAAGTGAATTATATTCTTTGTCTTGAGTCTATATTTTAGGAAGGCTCTACAGTTGTGCAGACCACGTGCAGCTGGGTGTGTAGGTTGAAGAAGTATATGTATTGAAGATTTGTAATAATAAATAATTTTTGGTGAAGTATGGTGCATCTTTCTGTGTTCATTCTCTGTTGTTGTTATTATCGTTATGAATGATTTTTACTGAATTGTGTGAAAGAATAGATGGTATACCGTTTTCAGTTATTTGATGTGATAAAGGTAATTCTGTAAGATTAATCATCAACACGAGGTTATTCAGGTATGAAAATTTTAGGAAGGTATAAAACATAAGTAAATACACAGATGCAACAATGAGCGTATCCCTTTAGTTGTGGAAACCTGGTTTTCAGCCTCCCATAACTGCTTTGCGTGAGATTGTGATTTTCTTGTAGGTCGTTGCCAAAAGGGCTAGTGGTTGAGGGTTTTTTTGGTGTGTAACACACTCTGAACCTAGGTCAAGCCCCCTTAAACCAAAAAATGGGGGAAAATTTCAAAATGTTCATTGATCACTTCGTGCTAAAATATTTGGTGAATAAACTTGTTTGAGGAGGAAAGATCTGTTGATGGTTGTTATTATTCCAGAAGTATGACTTCAAAGTTATAGTAAAGCCAAGGAAATTGAATGTTGGACCTAATCATCTATCAAGAATATAGACAAGAGAATAACCCACAAATACCAAAGATAACCTCCTTGATGCACAATTAATCACAAATAGAGTCACAGATGGTCACTTCACGGATATTATTTAGTTTTTGACCACACGAATGTGCCCGTAGTAAACTATGAAACAAAAGAAGGAGTTGGTCATTCGAGCAACTCATTTCTCATTGATTTCTAGACACTTGTACAACATGGGACCAGATGAAGTACTATGGAGATACATCCCTAAACTTAAATAACAGAGTATTCTAAAATAATCTCATGGAGGAGTCGCAAGAGGTCACTATGTAGGAAAATCCACTATGAAGAAAATATTGAGAGATGGTCTATGGCAGCCCACAATACATAAGGATGAAAAATAATTATGTCAAGCATGTGATGCGTGTCAAATAACAAGAAATCCATCTCAGAGAATGTTGGGCATAGAATCCCTCCACGGCATGTTTTGGGGCTCAAAGCCTAAGTTTTGGTCAAATAATGTTGTAAGACTCTGCGAATTGTGGGTGGGAAGCGCGAAACATATGTTGAGTCATAAGGTTGTCCACCCTAAGTTTTGTAATGTAATGTTGGCCTACCCATGGTCCATGGACCATGGGATGGTATAAATAGAGCGAGGCTCTAAGTTGTAAGAGGACGATAGGAGAAAAGGAATGGAGTCTAGAAGATAACGAGCATAGAGAAAATGTCTAAGGGTCTTGGGCCATAGTAGTAGGAAGAGGCTCTGTAGTTGAGTGCACAGAGGCCTATTAGAGTTTGCAGCTTAGTGTACGGACCCCTGCAGCTGAGTGCACAGGGAAGAGTCGAGTCTGTAACCCAAGAAGAAGAATAATAAAGAGAAGTTTGATTCCAAATATTGTGTATCTACTTTTGTATTACTTTCTATGCATTTATACTATTTTGTTTATCGCACACACTTATAAGAATATTGAACATTGTTAAGTATAATTGGGCTCATACAGATAAGATAAGTAATCAGATAATATCAGGTTAATAGTAAGGAACTTGGTTAATAACACAGATCACACCTCAAGCAGGGCTGCACGAAGCCAGAATTGCAGGCTGCGAGGTAATGATAGGTGCGCGTAGCGACGTGTGCAGGGTGAATCTGAGAATCACTAAAAATAATCAGACATCCCATACTACTTTGGGTGAGACTTCAGTTCGTGCTCTTCGGATTGTTTCCAAAAGGGCCGGTAGTGCTGGGATTTGTTTGGCTAATCACCTCTGAACCTAGGTCAGGCCCCTATAAGCCAACAAATGGTTCTGTTGCCAGAACTGGGATCTGCATAAGGAATCTCTGATGTCATGTCACTAGAATCCAACAAAGAAAGAAATTGAAGGGTGGTTGGACAAGAAGATTCACGAGTTCCCGGCACAAGAAAACAGGAATCCGTGAGTATTTAAGGAACAATGGTTGGAGCGGTACTGATATATAGAAATCCACGAAATTTTCTTTGCATCCTTTCCTTTTATATGAGTGTATTGCGAAGCTAACAGATAGACAGGGAAGGTGTAGGCTCGACAAACCAATCGTGTGGAATTCAGAATTAGTGTACAAACTAGAAGCGTCAGGAGATAATATTGTGTGCTATGGACCATTGGCTTGACCAGATTATAGGGGGATTTATCACTAAATTCGCGGTAGATACCATTGTCAGCTACAATGAGGAGAAACGACGCTTCCTTAAAGGATCGTGAAGTAAGTATATTAAATCTTTGAACACTTGGATTAAGATGCTATTGTGTGAAAAGAGGGTTATGCGAATAAATTAATGTTTGGGACTATGCGAAGTGGGAAGATCTACATAAGCGGAGGTAGTGAAGAATTAGAAGCTAGTCCTTGAATTTCACCCTCACAGGAAAGTGAGGAAGAGGTCGTGAAAGTTTCTCTGAGAAGTGTGGTCAATCTGATAAGGCAATAAATTCTATGCTTACCACCTCCACCTACACCGCCACTTGTCTCGCTCTCTTCACCTCCATCTCCACCCACCCCACCTCTCCCACCACCACATTTCAGTATGGCGAGTGTGATCAAACTATCAATATTTAGAGGAGTAGGGAATCAAGATCCAGACTAATTTTGATTCATGGTAAGGGTGGTATGGCAAGCACAAGGAGTCGTGGATGACAATATCAAGAAAGCTACGTTGGTAAGCTCATTGCAGGACCACACATTAACATGGTACATTAAGCATTCTAATGACCATCCAAACGTAGGAATCATAGAAATCTAGACCACGATGAACAGGGAATTTAGCAAGCCAAAGTCGAAGACACAATAAATTATCGAGTTTAAGGAGATCACAATGCTCTCGGGTGAGACCCCCTGGGATCTTGACCAAATACTGAAGAGTATGATTTGTGAATCCAATATGACCTTGACAGATGGACAGCACTGCGCATGGTTTGTAGTGTCACTAACTCCACATTTAAGGATGACGTTGTGACAACAAAAGCTTTCCACCCAGGATGAAGCTTTGGAGATGGCAATGAGATTGCATGAGATCCCTATACAAGACCCTAGGCTGGGAGTCCAACAAATCCATGCACAACTACAAAATCTATATCTGGATATGCAGAGTTTGAAATAGGACAGGACACCTTGGCCAGAGGCAGGTGAGGAGGTATGGTGCATAAAATGCAAAGGCCAAGGGCATGCCAAGGACCATTGTCCAGTGTTCACGAATTACTTGGCGGGAGGAGGGCTGATGCCGTTAAGACCTAAGGCACCAGCAAGACCAAGCACGGTGCCTGCACTATGGTGTGTGATTGGTCAAATAGGAGGAAAACACAATATTGATAATTGTCATCTATTGCAGGAGTATACACAGGTGTCCCAACATTTGTTTTGTAATTTCTGCAGGTCGATAGGCCATGATGAACACACCTGCATAAGCTACGACCTAATGATGGATCAGACTCCTACCTACAGGGTGCAGACCAAAATGGGAGCCGTCAACCCAAATGCAGGAATGGTGTGTGCTAGATTTCAGGGGTGTGGACAAGGTCGAGGTGGAATGTGACCAGGAAGGGGTCGTTACAATTGCAGAGGGCAAGGGGACTATGCCCATGATTGTACAAACCAAATAAGGACTTAATGTTTGTAATTTACTTAGATTGATCATGAGCCAGAAGACTTCCCTACATTGATAGCAAGGCTACATGAAAAAGGGGTACTCCAACCTCCTCCGACTCAAAATTTGCAGCTGATGAGGTCTGATCTGCACAAATAAGACCCGAAAGTAAACATAGTGCTCAAGAGTGGTATGACCATTGGCGATGATAAAGGTAAGCAGTCAAAAGAAAGTGTGTGGGTTCACAAGGCTCCTACAAAGGAACCTGAATTTGATTTAGAATGCGCAAAGGAGGCGTTCATGGAAGCTAAGAAGAGCTTCATGGAGGCCTCCACTTCAAGTAGTAAGGATAAACTAGAACTAGGGATGGATCTTTCAATGCTCACTACCTTTTTGGAGACATACATGAAACTACTACATGACAGCAAGCTAGTAAAAGGACTACAGGAACTTATCACTAGGTGCACAGGGTCAGGAGAACCATACGTGGTTCGAAAACTTGGAAAGCATGCGTTGTGCACAGGAAGGGAAATGAGGTTGACTACGTAAATCAACAAATATGAAATGGATCAAGTAATCCTAGATCTTGGATCAGACGTGAATATATTTCCGAAACAAACATGGGAATGCATGGGCAGACCCACGCTACAATGGTCTTCTATTTAGTTGCAAATGGCAAACCAACAAAAGATCTTGCCCATGGGAAGATTGCAAGGGGAAATGGTGGATATTGAAGGTGCGAGCGTGTAGGTGGATTTTGAAGTGATAGAGATTGTCGATGACAACAATCCCTATCCCACACTATTAGAAATACACTGGGCCTCTGATATGAACAAAGTCATATATCTGAAGAAGCGCAAAATGATTTTCGAGAAAAAGTCACTAGGTGTAGTAGTACAGCTAGATCTAGTTGAAGGAGCATGATACACTGAACCGATGTGTGACAATGATAGTGATGACGATCTTGATTGAATATACAAGATAACCGTGTGAGAACAAGATTGGGTAAACCCAACTATAGATGGTAGGATTTCATGGGAGCATGAAAGTTCCTGCACTTCAGATTTAGATGAAGAAATAGAGCGCTGGTAGAATTGACTGCACGAAGTAAAATCGCTTAACTGCAAGATGATTGTTAGATCACTGCACTACGTGACAATAGAGGTAAGGTATCTACCTATGTATGATGGTCTAACAATGGTGGATGAATTCCTGAACAAATTTGAAAGTGCAGTACCAGAACAATAGTGATTCGATGCTCTGAAATGGGCACTATGCGTAACACCCGCAAGGTGGTGGGGTACACATCAGAGAAGTTTTGAGGACTAGCACGGATGTAAGAGGATGGTTCGCCTATGATTTGTAAAAACCTATCTAAGGATGAGAGCCAGTTACCAGGGGTAGAACAACTTTCTGCCCACCTTTCCTAATGGGTACAGACATATGACATGTAGCCTGCACAAGTGCACACCACTCCCAGAATAGAGAATTGGAAAAAAACACAACAGCAGGAAAGGTGAAGCATGCCTAGGACTATCCACGGAGAAACATTTGACAGGGTATGAAAATTGGTGAACAAGGTTCACCAGGTGAGATGCATTGACTGGGACCTCGGCGTACTAGCAGTTCGATGGGCCTATAGGACCATTTGCAAAACCTTGACCATGAAAATTATAAGGTTGACGAACAGGGTAGGGTCCATAATTTATTAGGGGTATTCAATGATGAATCCACACATAATAGCACCTGCAGGTTTGACAGTGCGCAAAACCCAGGATGAAGAAATCACACAGTTACATGAAGTAGCACACAGTTACAGTACAAACAAGATGACGACTACTAGGGGAGGTTTGAACTTTGAAGAAGGAACCACTGGCAAGGCCGCGCCAACCCATACGATACACGTTGTTCCTGAAGGTACTGCGGGTGCGCCAAAATTCCTGAAATCACCGCGGATGTCGAGACCGAGAACATATAAGCAGGCAATGGGACTAGTCCACATGTCCCCAAGGAATCTATGGTTTGATAAGCTATCAATGGAGGAAAAGGGCAAGGTTGTCACCATTGAGACAAATGAAGAGGAGGAGGACTTACTGGCTCTGATTGTTGAGGTAGAGGAAGAAGACAACGTGGAGGCGGACATCAAATTGATGCACTCTACAACAAAATTTCCCAAGTATGTCCCTCTGCGAAAAGGGAAAGTTAAGGTACCAAATGATCTAGATGTAGCAAAGAGTGCACTCCAGACCCCGCTCCTCCCTAATGGAATTACCTTTGAGGCTCTGCTCCTAGGATGTGTGCCTACCCTGAAATTTGAAGATTGGGACCTCATGGATAGCGAGAAGTTTCCGCACTTAGAGATGGCGAGCCTGATGAAACAGAATACAAAGGGGCCAGTGATCACATTAGAACTGTGAAAATGGCTACGCGGTGTGTAGAAGGTTAGGTTGCTTGATTTGCTATGGATACTATAATTTCACTGCACACCCATCACCATTTTCGTCATCAGGCAGTTGCTTTGCCTGGTACATGATGGGTACTTTTGGCTGGAGGAGCGTATTGGCATCACAACAGATCACATCCATAGAATTTCTCGGCTTCCCTGTAAGGGAAAGGACCCCGCAACGATAGCAAGAAAAAGCAGCATTTTTCTCTCGTGGAAGCCATGAAGAAAAAATATAAGCTCGAGAAGAAAAATAGGTGTTACGCTATCACCAGTATCAAGGATAAATGGGTGTGCATAGCCACCCATCTCCTGGCCGATAAAGTAATGAGAAAATACCCCAGTGATGAAGTACTAGAACTAGTAGTTGCGTTGGCTGAACAGTGTGTGGAAGGATTCTAGTTCAACTGGGTTGAGTTCCTCTACGAAGAATTTTTTCTCAATTGCTAGGAGGCCCAAGAACAGGGTAAGACCTCCACTATGCGTGGTTGCTCTTATCCATCTTGTTGGTAGCAGGGGAACTGCCAGAGGATAGCCAGTTCTCGAGCATCGACCGAGACTTACCAGAGGCCGTGAAGTACGCTTCACTCTGGCCCACCAAGGACGTGAAATGGATTCGTGATAACAAGATTTTCTGGGTGCTCATGGAGGCAAGCATCCGAATATGGATTAATAGGAGGTCATGCCTGTCCCCCACGGTGCACAACAGTCTAGAGAGTTTAGCAAACTTCAAGGCAGACATGCATAACATCTACATCCGGGTGCAAAACGATCCGGCATAGCAGTGGAAAAAGCTCCCATTCATAGCCATTGATGACGCGATCTTTACAATATTAAAGACATGGCCTCCTGAGTGGCGCTCCCCAAATTTCGCAGAGTTGGAAAAGGTGGTAGCACGAAAAAGGAAGGATGAGGCCAAGCTGTGTGTCACACAGCTGGCTGAGAAAAGGCACAATGAAAAAGTGGTAGATGAGGTAAGGGAAGTTCGTGAAGTGGCACAAGTAGCCGTGAAGAAAAATAAGGCAGCCAAAGCAGTAGCAGCAATTCACATAATAGAGGCCGCAATAGCACAGGCAGAGGAGGGCTAGGAAGTGTCTGCAGGACACGAGGTAGAGGACACAGACCTTGTAGAAGAGGGCACGGACCCAGGAACTACTTCGACCTAACTCAAATGGTCACATGTCACAGAGAGATTGGGTCCATGGAAAAAGGTCAAGGCTAAGAAGCTTGCCATCCACCCGATCACATTAAATGAAGGAGACCTCTAGACATCGACAAGACGGTTCGTGACTTCACCAACAAAGCACTCAAAGAAGTTATGACAAAGCAGCAAACTGTGTTGGGGACCCTAAGGGTGTAGCTACAGGAACTATAGGTGTGGCACCTGCAGGAAGGTACCTTGTCCACCTATGTCACAATAGGCACATCAGCAATAGAATAGATGCTACACGCAAGGATGGCCAATACCATAGTGTTACCGGAAGGAGTGCTAGCAACAGAAAATGAGATCGATAGAGCTATGGTTGGCAGGATCAAAGGACTTGGCCTCAATTTGGCTGACCTTTCGTGAGAAACAATGTACCAATTGTAGGATGGAATAATAGTAGAACTCCGCACCAGGGAGGGCCACACGATTTAGGTTCTAAGTGAGCAAAAGATAAACATTGAATAGCTCAGCCTGTAGCGTGATGAACTGGTATCACAGAATCAGCGGTTGGAACAGGTGGTAGATGACGCTTGCAAATGCATCCCAGAGCTAGCCATCCTAGTAGATCTACCAGCAGCAGAGTAGATCCACATGTTGGTGACTAACATCCGTGAAGCTAGAGCAAAAACGACAAAGGTTCAGCTGGAGCTGAATCTTCAAATCGTTAAGCTGTGGTTGAAGGCACAACCTTCCACTCCCCCGTAAGTCAGAGAAAAATGTGGTAGCACTATCCAAACAGGGTTGGAAGAAATTGGACATGTAGTACAAGACTATACTAGTATGTTGGAACAAGAATTTGTGGTCCTCTCATCTTTGCAGGAGGACCCCAACATATAGCACCTGGAAATAGAGGTGCGCGAACTTCAAGAGCAGTATGACAATGCCCAAGGAACTGCGCAGACCATAGTTCTTACTCAATGGCTTGTGAAAATGCAGCAAGCTAAGGCACTGAAAGGGCAGGTGGATGCGGCATGACAGAAAGAGGCAGTTCTCAAATCACACGTCTAGCTAGGAAGGAAGTCTTAGTGCCACCTGTAGTTGATAGTGGACATAGGAATATAAAATACTCTGTAGAAAGGGACTTCGCCAAAGAAAGATTACTACACGATATTCATGAATATGATGAAGTTTGAGGGAAATTTGGCAAATAAAATGTGAATGTGCCATGAGGAAGGGTTCATCGAAGCTGACCAGAAATATGATTGTTGGAAGGAAAATTATACCATTAAAAGGGAAATTATCATTAAGAGATGCAACAAAAGAGAGTTTATGGAGCACAAATGGTTGTATCTAGCCCCATACCTACATTAAGTGACAAAATATTGAAGCAATCATGAGGATAGAATTAAAATTTATTATAAAAACTATATCTTGTGCCACATTTGACACTTTGTTGTTTGGAGAAATTGATAAATTGCATAGAAGAGAGCTACTGTGTGTCTGAGAGGAGTTTTGAAGAACTTGTTGGAATATTTGCAAATAAAAGATTAATAGGTATTATGGAGGCACAAGGAGCAAAGGTACCCATGTCCCCAAGATGCCAGAGGTTGCTAAGAAGGAAGGTATGCACAGAACCACAACCACAAAAGAGGCAGGAGAAGAGACCAACTGAGGTCTCTAGGGCAAAACTCAGAACAACCTCGAGGAAGAAAAAATGGACGGAAGTCCACATGTAGAACAAATAAGATAAGGGCAAGAAGCTAATGCAGAAAGGAAACAAGCCGATATAGTAGAAGGTGCCTCAACAAATCAATGATAGCAAATAGGATGTCGATTTTCAATGCATGAAATTATAGGATGAAGAAATTCTCGCTGTGCTCCAACCTTACATGCCACCAAGAAAACCAAACACCAAGTCGATTAAGGAGCCCAAGGATGGAAAGTTGGATGTTTTCACTCTGTTGCTGCCAGAGGGAGTGCCATTTGAGGATAAAGTGTTAGGGAGGATTATCTAGAAAGATGATCTAGGAATCGTCAGTACCTTGAGATCTGCATGCCTCAATGGCAGGTTTCTTGCCTTTGACGACAGTTTACATCATTGACTTTCGATCAAAGGATTCCTGACATGTTCGACATCAACACATCTTATCACATTTCATGGATTGTGCTGAGTACTTTGAGAGCCATTAGTCATTATTGGTGGTTTCTCTCACACTTGTTAACAGTTTACATCATTGACTGGTAATCAAGCGGTTTCTACCATGTTCGACTTCGACACATTCAATCCCATGGATAGAATCGTACTATTTCGGGACGTAGAAATGAAAGACCTTGGATCTAGTTTCCACCATCCAGGTTGCGAGGAATTTTGTATTCATTATATTATGGACTATTCATAAACAGATGGCTGCGTCCATACTGTGTCCACATGTGTCTGTACTTATGATGTGTTTACGAGATCATTCCTATATCAGAGCAGTAGTTAGTCTTCTAGTCAGTTTTTCAGTCTCTTAGTCAGTTTTTATCTGAGTATGGGGATTCCTACCTCAGCGATGATATGATCTCATATATATATTTTGCATTGAATGTTTTTACAGGTTCCAACTGGGCTCTCCGCAAGATGATCCTCGAAATGATAAAGCACTTCACTCTTCCTATATGATAAATGAAAAAATCCTCATATACTACAGACTTCGCACTTTAGGGGGCAATCTGTTACAAAAAAATATCGTTACCTTGATTATTTGCAGTCGGTGTGGGTCTATCACCACCTATACCAGCTTCCTAAGCAAGTCTCAAACCTCAGCTCTTCAGAACAAGCCTTAGAAATGAGAGAAAGACATCAAAAAAGCAATGTAACTCTGGTTCCACACTTTCTCTCACTTTTGCTTGCGGGCCCGTTTGTTCAGGATATCTGCATACTTATACGCTCTGTATGTAAAGGGGAGGGTGCGTACCCCTGTGAAAGTCAAAAGGCACAATTTTTATCTTAAAAAAACTCACTTTGGGTTAATTCTAGAGTTTTCTAGAAGGAATTTTGACGTGGATTGTTCGCTCCAAAGTGGTTCATGCATCCCATAAGAGAAGGAGCTAATCCCTTGTTAGGAGGAGCTATCCCTTTGAAGGAGGATTCTATCCCTTTGAAGGAGGACCTGGTAACTGATCTCCACTGCACTATAAATTGAGGCATTGGGTTAGTGGCTAGGGAAGTTAGAAGCTGAACATTTTTGAGGGTAAATGCTGGTGAAATCAAGACTTCCTATTTGAGTTTAAGAGGAGAGATCACATACCTTTTTGGATTTATTAGGGAGTGAGTGAAGCTTGTCAAACTAGAGGAGACTTCTTGTTGGACCCTGGGAGGAGCTTGTACAACGTCAAGGCAAAGGTTGTAAAGTTCTTCTTCTTTTGAATTAATACAATTAGGCTCATTTTTCTCAACAAGTATCTCATGTTATTTGTTTCATGGACTCCTTGACTTTCATTTAAATATGTTTTATAATATTGGTTATTCAGGTGCTATTTAATCGTTTTCCTTGTTTGTGTTTGCAGGTTTGTGATAAAGGAACTCATTTGGATCAAAGAAGCGAAGGCATCCCCAAACTTGTGTTGGATATAAGGTAGGCCTTAAACACACTTGTTTGCCATTATTTATACAAGCACATTTAGAGAAAGATAGTGTCTAGTTGGTTTGCTTGTCATTAGGTCTTCTTTAGATTCTAGGAAGGACTATCTTGTCCGCAAGATCGACTCATTCCGCGTGACATATAGCAACTCCACTACTGCTTCATTTGCTAGACAATGACTCCAGTTTGGACTTGGTTGTTTCACATCTTCTTCATCATACTTGAAGACGAATTGAAACTGAGCAAATTCTCAGTTTCTCCCTGGTTACAACTTTTGTGAACAAATCTGCAGGATTCTAGCTAGTGTGTATCTTTTCTAGCTTCAACTGTCCATTTCCAACGTTGACCGTATGAAATGGTACTTGAGATGTATATGTTTAGTCTTGCAATGAAATGCAGAGTTCTTTACAAGATGTATGGCACTCTGGTTGTCACTGTATAACTTTCCCAACTCTTGCTTCCTACCCAATTCATCCAGAAACCTTTGCAACCAAATCATTTCTTTACTAGCCTCTACAGTAGCAACATGCTCTGCTTTTGTTGTTGAGAGTGCAACAACACTTTGTAGTTTTGAGACCCAACTGACAGTTGTTCCACCTACAGTAAACACATACCCTGTTGTGCTTCTCCTGTTATCTCTATCACCCACCATATCTGCATCAACATATCCTTGTAGAGAAATGTTTGAACCACCAAAGCATAATGCTTGATTTGGGGTACCTCTCAAATACCTCAGAATCCACTTCACTGCCATCCAATGTTGTTTTCCTAGATTGTTTATGTGCCTGCTTACAACTCCCACTGCATGTGCAATATCAAGCCTTGTGCAGACCATTGCATACATCAAGCTTCCAACTGTTGATGCATATGGAACTTTAGACATATGAGCCATTTCTTCTTGAGCCTTGGGACACTCCTCACTTAATTTGAAATGGCTAGCCAAAGGTATACTAACTAGTTTTGCATTCTCCATATTAAACCTTTTCAACACCTTTTCTATGTACTCACTTTGAGACAATGTTAATTTGCGATTCTTCCTGTCTCTAGTTATTCTCATACCAAGGATTTGTTTTGCAACACCCAAATCCTTCATTGCAAATGAGTTTTCCAATTTTATTTTGAGTGCATTTATTTCTTGCATGTTAGAACCTGCAACAAGCATGTCATCTACATACGATAACAATATAATATAGCTATCATCATTTTTCTTTTTAAGATAAACACAATGATCAGAGTGACGTCTAGTATAACCTTGTTCAGACATAAACCTATCAAATTTTAGATTCCACTGCCTTGGAACCTGTTTTAAGCCATACAAGCTCTTCTTCAACCTGCACACTAGTTTCTCCTTCCCTTTTACCTCATATCCTTGTGGCTGCTGCATATATATCTCTTCCTCCAAATCCCCATGGAGAAAGGTTTTCTTTACATCTAACTGCTCAAGATGCAAATCTTCAACTGCTACTAGACTTAAAATAGCTTTGATTGAAGTCATTTTAACAACAGGAGAAAATATATCATCAAAGTCTATACCATTTTTCTATGCAAACCCTTTCACCACAAGTCTAGCTTTATACCTTTTTCTACCTCCATCTTCTTCCTTCAACTTGTAAACCCATTTATTCTGTAATGTTGTTTTACCTGCAGGAAACATGACTAAGTCCCAAGTCTAGTTATGTGCTAAGGAGTCCATCTCTTCTTTCATGGCTTGCTCCCACTTCTTCCTGGTTTCTACTTACATTGCTTCTTCATAACATTCTGGTTCACCCGAATCAGTCAGAAGGAGAGTATCGTTCAGGGGGTCTACTTATCCTGGTAGATCTTCTAACATCACTTTCAGGTGTTTGAGGTGCTTGTTGCTGTTGTGGTTGTTGTTCTGGATGTTGATCATTATGATTTTTAGGCACCCTCACTTTTCCTGTGATCTCATCAAGCACTGTGTATTCTCTGTTTTCTTTTTCCTGTTTCTTTTCCTGCAGTTGATCCTTATACAAAACCTTTTCATTGAATATGACATCTCTGCTCTTAATGATTTTGTGTTTTTCATAATCATAAAAACGATAACCAAAATCATTAACACCATATCCAATAAAGGTACATTTCTTTGATTTTGCCTCAAGCTTTGTTCTATTTTCTTTATTAATGTGGACAAATGCTTCACAACCAAAATTCTTTAAAAAAGAGTAGTTTACCTTTTTACCTGTCCATGCCTCCTCTGGAATACCACCATCCAAGGAACTTGAAGGCCCTCTATTTATTAGATAAACAACGGTATCTACAACATCTGCCCAAAATTGTAAAGGAAATCCTTCATGCAATCTCATGTGCCTTGCACGCTCCATGATTGTCCTGTTCATCCTTTCTGACACACCATTTTCTTGTGGTGTTCCTGGAATTGTCTACTCTCTACGAATTCCATTCTCTAAACAGTACCTATCAAACTATTTGCTGCAATATTCACCTCCATTGTATGATCTGAGACACTTCAACCTTTTTCCTGTCTTATTTTCAACCAAAGCTTTCCATTTCTTGAAAGTATCAAATATATCAGATTTATTTCGAATACAATAAATCCAGGTTTTTCTAGTTGCATCATCAATAAAATTAACATAACAACGAGAGCCACCAAGAGATGATACCTAAGCAGGTCCCCATACATCTGTATGCACAAGCTCTAATTTTTCGCTCTTCTTTTCTTTTCCAACTCTAAGGAATCTGACTCTCTTTTGTTTTCCATAAACACAATTCTCACGAAATTTTAAATCAACATGCTTCAAACCTAGCAACAAATTTCTTGAGTGAATAATTTGCATCCCCTTCTCACTCATGTGCCTAAGCCTATGATGCCACAATGTCGTATCTTCTCATGTAGAGGTTAAAGTATTAACAAAATTAGAAATACCATTACATAAATACAATGTACCAACCTTTCCTCCTTTTGCTATTAACAGGGATCCTTTAGTGACCTTCCAGGTTTTATCTGTGAAAGTAGTTACACAACCTTCACCTCCCAATTGCCCTGTTGAAATCAGTTTTTTCTTCAGATCTGGAACATGCCTTACCTCCTTCAATAGCCACTGATTTCCATTTTTATATTTTATGAAAACTGTACCCATTCCAATGATTTTACAGGGTTTATCATCACCCAATCGAACCTGTCCAAAATCTCCTTGAACATAACCATAAAAATGTTTCCTATCAGGTGTGGCATGGAATGAGGCCCCTGAATCTACCACCCAAGCATCAATAATATTTTCTAATGAAAGAATCAAATCATCTTGCAACACATCACCTGTTACATTTGCTTCATGATTATTTTCTTGCTATGTGTCTCCTTCTTTTCCCTTTCAAGACTTGTAGTCTTTCTTCAGGTGTCCTTTCTTCCCACATTTCCAGCACACTATCTTCGATCTGGACTTAGATCTACCTTTTCTTGACTTACTGTGATATCCAGGGCTCTTTTCTCTTTCCATTTTTCTTCCCCTAGTCTTTGCAATCAAAGCATTACTGATGTCTCACCAGAGCTTTTCTGTCGCATTTCCTCGCTAAGGATTGCACTGACAACATCACCAAAATTTAAAGTACGAGATCCAGAGACAAAGTTACTAATGGCCATAACTAAACCATTCCAACTTTCTGGAAATGATCATAGTAATAACAAAGCCCTAACTTCATCATCAAAAGTTACCCCTACAGAACTTAACTGACTGGTAATTGTAATAAATTCATTTAATTGATCAACAACAGATCTACCTTCTGACATCTTCATATTAAATAAACACTTCATAAGAAATACCTTATTGGAGGCCAAGGGTTTTTCATATAGTTTGGCCAATGTCGACATTAAACCCTCTGTTGTCATTTCCTTTGAAATATTAAATGCTACCGATGCCGCTAGGCACAACAGTATTGTTCCAAGTGCTTTTCTGTCAAGAATATCCCATTCTGTGTTATTCATACTTGTTGGCTTCTTTGCATTTCCACTCAATGGTTGGTACAAATCTCCCTGGTACAAATAATCTTCCATCTGCATCATCCACAGCTGGTAGTTTTGGTCACTAAATTTTTCGACCCTAAACCTACCATATTCCGCCATTGCTCCCACTTGAGCCAGGAACCCTTCTCTCCTGCGGGTTTATCAGCCAAAAATACCTTTGGCTCTGATACCAGTTGTTAGAGAATTATATATTTCAGAGAAATGGAACACATAAAATATCACAAAAATATAAACACAGAAAATGCATAAAACAAGAGAGACACAGATATAAGTGGTTCACCCAGTTTGGGTTACGTCCACAGAGAAACAACCATTCCTTTTTTTTTTATGTTATTCAACAAACTGAAGAGATACAACCTATAGCAGATCCATTGTAATTCCCTCTACACTCTCAATCTCCTCTCTCTTCCTCACTCAGAGTACAGATATGTATAGGCACAATACAATTCCCTCATATATAGCGAGGGGTTGCCTTCTAGGGCAAAAAAACCTTAAATTAAACATAACTTCTATTGTCAGATCTTCACCTAATGAACGACACAGATTGACTACGAAATTACAAAATTTTACAAGGCAATTTTACATATATTCTTAGCTTTGGGGGCGCTGCCCCCGATCTGCTCGCCAGGGGGGTCCTCCCAAAGGTTGTAGCGGCCCCCCGTAGACCCCCTTGCAGTGAATATTTTATGGGCGGTTTTGTCGCCCCATTATGAACTGGGGTCTAATGCGGCAATACCTTTGAATACAGAAGATAATCAGCCTCCACACCCAACAAAACGAGTGTTCCTAATCGAAATTTGAGTAAACTCATAGGGAGATAATTTGAGAATACGAGTTGAAAAGTAGTTTTTCTTTTTTCCCTCTAAGATTTGATGATGTAATCTAATTCTATTTTATTATTTCCACTATTATGTTATAATTTCCTATGGAGGCCCATTTTAGGCCTCAAAATTCCCCTAATGTACTTTGTTATTTTTATTGATGATTTCTAAAGCAAGTGTTGTATCTTCTTCATGTGGAAGAAGGATGAGACGTTCTCAAAATTTGTAGAATTCAAGGCACTAGTTGAGAAAGAGACCAAACATAACGTGAAGGTTCTCAGGAGAGACAATGGAGGTGAGTATGTTTTGAATGAATTCAAGGACTTTTGTTCCAAAGAGGGAATTCAAGGGAACTAACAATTCCCCACAATCCACAACAAAATGGGCTAGATGAGAGGAAGAACTAGAACATTGTGGGAGTTGCGAGAGCTATTTTACATGACTAAGGCTTGCCACTGCATTTGTGGGCAGAGGCATGTAACACAAAATTCTACTTGCAGGACCAGAGTCCTCATAGGATTCTTGGTATGATTACACCTGAGGAGGATTTCTTGGGGAGAAAATTGAATGTGTCTCACATAAGAATTTTTGGATCCTTTGTTTACTTCCATGTCTCCAAACTGGAGTTGACAAAAAAGCTAGGAGTTTTTGTGGGTTACACCGAAACTCCACACAATTATCTGGTGTACTTACCTTCCCTCAGAATGAAAATTATGAGAAGTGATGTAAAGTTTGATGAGGAGAAAGAAATAAGATGCTCTCTTGAGAGGGAGCTGCAAATACCACCAGAAGACGAGATTTTAGCTCCAAAAGAGGAGCCTCAGGAAGTTGTGGAGCAACTGCAAATGGAGGGGTAGAGAGGAGGAAGAGTGGAGACATCCACTCAAGCAGGACCATCTAGAGAAGGTAGAAAAATATCTAGGGAGGTTGAAATACTGGTGCAGGATGTGAGGGATAATGTGCGAGGTCCTTTAAATATTCGTAGGAAAAGTAGGTCACCTGAGAAGTAGACTAGCTACATGGCTATAATGACTGAGCTTGTAGGGATTGAGCTATCTTCTTTTGAGGAAGAACTTGAGCAACAAGTTTGGATTGATGCAATGGTGGAAGAATATGAATCCATCATGAAGAGCAGTGTTTGGGAATTGGTCCCAAGACTAGTAGACAAATCAATTGTGGGTTCAAAATGTATCTTCAAAGTTAAGCATGCAGTAGACGGAAGCATAGAGAAGTATAAGGCCATATTTGTGGCCAAATGATTCTCTTAAGTTGAGGGAATTAACTATGAGGAAACCTTTGCTACTGTAGTAAGGTACTCATCCATTAGATCTATTCTTGCACTAGTTGCACAGATGTGGTGGAAGATCCACCAGATGGATGTAAAAACAACATTTTTCAATGGTGCTAATGTGGAGGAATTGTACATTGAGAAACTAGAAGGTTTTGAGACATTTGATCAGGAGTCTCATGTGTGCAGACTCAGTTGAGCATTGTAAGGTCTCAAATAGGCACCCAAGCTTGGTACACTCAGATTGATAGTTATCTCACTGGATTGGGCTTCACCAAAAGTGAAGTGGATGTGAACCTATATAATATTTTGGTAGAAGGTAAATTTCTTATCATTTTTTTATATGTTGATGATTTAATATTGACAAGTGATGAATCATTGATCATCTCTTGCAAGGAGGATCCTACAAAGGAATTTGAGATGAAAGACATGGGTCTCATGCACTATTTCCTCAGGCTGGAAGTATCGCAAGGTGATGGGGAATTATTTGTATCTCAAGGCAAGTATGTCAATAAAATACTACAAATATTTCATATGGAGAGTTGTAATCCCATGGAGACACCTCTAGCGACCAACTTGAGGAAGGAGAATTCCACTTCAGGTGAATAGGTTGATGCTACCATTTATCGACAGTTAGTGGGTTCACTAATGTATCCTGTGAATAAACAACTAGATATGTGCTATCCAATCAACCAGATGAGGCAAGCTATGGTTAGGCCAACCAAATTGTACTTGAAGGAAGTCAAGCATGTTTCATGGTACCTCAGAGGAACTAACCAATATGTATTATGGTACAAATGGATAAAGGGAGTGAAGTTGTGTGGCTTCATCGATGCAGATTGAGCATGAATTCTATCTGACTAAAAGAGTACATCAGGTTGAATTTTCAATGTTGGGTTTGTAACAATTTCCTCGTACAGTAGGAAGCAGAGGTCTATGGTGTTCATCTTAGTAGAAGTTGAATGCATGGTTGCAAGTCAAGCAACGTTTGAGGCAAACAGGATGAGAAAGATACTTGTGGCATTGTTTCTTTAGGAGATAGATCCAACTGTGATCAATTATGATAATCAAAGTTTCATTAAACTCTCTCATAATCCTGTATTTTACGATCAATCCAAGCATATAGATATTCGGTATCATCATTTGTGGGACTTTGTGTAAAGGAGGATAATGTTGCTACAATAAATTCTGAAAGAGGAATAAGATGCTGACATATTGACAAAGGATTTGTCAAGAGGGAAGTTTGAATTCCACACATGCAGAATAGGGGTGGCTGATAATCCCTTTCTCACTGAGGGGGAGTGTTGAAAAAACATAGCAAGAAAGGCTCAATTTGACTTAGCCTTGGTCAAATTGAGAAAATTCAAAGTCTCCCCATTAATAGACAACTTTGAGGGATTTAACTAAGGTTACATGCATCTTATCACTTAGTTAGCTCAGTAAATTCGAGTTAGAGGGCTTGGAGTTTAGTTATGCATGTGTGATTTCTAATTTGTAGCAATCTAGTTTAGATCATTTCAGTTGCATTCAATTAAATTAGTTCTAAATGTTGATTGAACTAGCTGGAGGTCAGTTATGCAGTGGGATAGTAGTCTAACTCAGAGATCATCCAGTTAACTGATCAATTAGCTGAAAATAGCTCATGCATGCTGATGAGCCTCAAAATTAGGTAACTATAGGGACCTTAATGCACCTCCAAGATTACTAAAATCAAATCTTCTCATAATTCCTTACATTTTTCAATTATATTTTGCTTAATGAGATAAGTAAAAGTAAGATGTCATGTCTAGTGGGCTAATGTGAATTGATTACAAGTTTTTGGGAGAAAATCATGGCAATTTTGGTTAATTAGGGTGTAGGAACTTGAATGAGACAAGAAGGGGAGATTATAGGGGATGGATCTTCCTCATTAAATCATCACTCATTTGAATATCCCTAAATCAAATCACACTAGCTCGGAGTTGCAAGCAACCGAGTCATGGAGATCATGGGTAGCGGAGCCAGTAACAGTTAAGAACCCGTTCATCTTGACTTTGGGAGCCAAGCCTACATAGATTTAAGGAAGTTGTTGGATACTTCAGTTGTATAAATAAGGAGGCCTAGAGCCTCATTAGGATTCAAATTTTTTATGTAAGAGCACTAAGCATTTTCGAGTTAAAGGATTGTGGCAAAACACTCTTATGTAATTTTTTGATATGATAATGAGAATGAACATTTCCTTGATCCAACACTGAGTTGACTTAAAGGGTTGAAGCTCTTGGGTTAGCGCCCAACCCTAGCAACAAAGGTTCCTCTTATTGTACTTGTATGCTTAGGGTATTCCATAGATTACTTGTTGAATTGGTTTTAACATTGTTTCATTGCAAGTAGTGGTGAATTTGATTAGTTTACTTCCATTTGTGCATAGATTTAGCAGTATATTTAGAGAGATAAAGGAATACAAAAAAGGCTTATAGCATGTGGATTTGGCCTCACTACTCCCTTCAAGGACCATGGTTTGAGGAAAAACTCCTATTTACCCCCAAAAAGACATAATTCTAATTTCTTATGAAATTTATGGTTTTCTACTACTTAGGCCAGCATCTTTTCAGTTTTCAAGAATAGTTTTAAGTTGTTATCTCTACTATTTCTAGCCTTGTATTAGATCTCATGGTGTTTCAAAAAATTTTGCAAATATTTCCATGCATGAACCAGGGAATTAAATAATGGAATTCTATTTTCTTATGTTGATTAGAAATCTTTCTTGTTTGACATGATTCATGGGTAAATACCATGATGTTTGTATTGCAAGAGTTTCAATAATGCAGGAAGATCTCATGTCAACAGCCCCAACCTAACCACATCCATGAATGATCACCAAGAGCCACTAAGTCCATCAACCAATTTGTCATTCCACAAGAACAACTTTCCATGTTTGTTCAGCAAATCCAACCATATTACAAACTTTGGTTTGAGTTCTGAGGAAGTCCTAGCCACTCCCTTGCCTTATATATTCCATCATTCACCTTCCCTAAGCCTTATACCACCTTCTAAATCACACCTATTGCTTTCGGCCGGATCCTGTAGGAGCATTAGGACATCCTGTAGGTGCATTAGGACGACTTGTAGTGGTCTATTTTGAGGCCAATTTGTGGAAAAAGCATCCAGAAAGATAGGAGAAGACCCCTTCTTGCCTCCCAAGCCATATGACTTTTCACAACCATCTCTAACCCACCTACCATACCACCAAGAAGAATTAGCATTCATATTTTCATCAAAAGGGACAAAAAGGAAAAAAAGGTTATTGTGTTCATTCATATGCACAACAGTAAAGTGTTTGATTATATCAGATTGCATGCCTAGGATAGTTAGGATAACACACATGTTAGCTTAGGATTCTTCTTAAGTAAGATCTCTTAGCAAGTGGTTAGATGAGTAGTGTGTTTAAAGCATTTATTTTAGTCTTTCGTTATTGCAGCAGACAATATTTCAATTCTCTCAATTAGGGTAAAATCCCCCTTTATCCATTGGTAATCAAACTTCTTCTAAATCAATAGAAGGTTGGTTTGAGAAACCCTAGTGGTCTATCACCAGCTCAATAGTGAGAAAGAGTGGATCCATTGCATCTATTTGTGTATACAACACTGTCACCTCCAAGTTTGTACAAACCCCAGGTTGATAAAGTAAAGTTGGTAGCCCCAGGAGTTGCAACATTCTTGCTGCAATATTGGTGCTCATCACTTTTTGGCGCCATTTCCGGGGAGGTGTCTAAGTAGATGTGATTTTTTCTTTCTTTCTTCCATCTCTTATCTCATCCATTCTGCTATTAGTTTCATTTTTTGCAAGATAGTTGTAAGTTGGTTTGCTTTCCTTTCCATTCTGCAAGAGATTTCATTCAGCAGTTAGTTTCCATTTAGTTTGTCTTTTCAATTCTGCAATTAATCTTAAAGCTTGAAAAACAAAGCAAAACAAACTTCATTCTTACTTCATAGGAATAGGGATAACTTAGGAAAATTTATACCAAATACCCCCACCACTTCAAACAGACAACCTTCCCTCTTCTTCGATGGTTGTGAATTAGAGGACCCCTTAGGCGAACAACTAGAGATTTTCGAAGAGCCTATAGGGGAAGGAGAAGAAGAACCCATTTCGACTGACTTGTTGATTGAAAATAGAAATGATAGAGGAGATAGAGAAATAATTGAGGGTTCTTTTCCCATCAGAGAAACCAATGGGGATGCCAAGATGAAAAACATAAGCCCCTCTGCTGTTCCTCACTTCCATGGCCTGACCTCAGAAGATCCAGACACTTTCTTGTTTGAATTCGTTGTCATGTGCAGAACTTATGATTACACCACTGGTGATCAGAAGTTGAAATTATTCCCATCCACTCTCAAGGATGCAACTCTGCGCTGGTTCATGGGTTTACCTGGGGATAACATCACCGCCTGGGCTCAGATGCAGTAAGCTTTCAACAACAAATATAGGGGCTTCTGCAGGTCCAAGGACACTAAATAGGAAATTTTTCAAATGACCTTAGGGCACGATGAGTCCTTAAAGGATTATGACGAAAGATTCCAGCTTAGCTACAAATGGGCCAAGTGCACACTTGATCCTTAGTCGCTGAAGCTAGTCCTACTTAGGGGGGTCAGGGAAGATCTTTTGGATACCCTAAACATGCTATTAGGAGGGGACATCTACTAGCTACCCTATTAGGATATCAAGACCGTCTTTAAGAACCATTCTAGGGAAGCTAGGAAAAAGAGTAGGGGTAGTTAACCAGTGGCCAACTCATCCTCTTCCAACACATCTATAAAAGGTGAAATTGGAGACATGTTGGAAGATTTTAAGAGTCAAATGCTGCAAACCCTTGCCCTACAGATGGACACTATGCACAACAAGAGGAAGCAGGAGGAAGCAGAGAGAGCATTATCAATCTTCTACCCCAGATGCACAAGGAGGCACCCTAGGAATGAATGTCCATTAAACCTTATAGAAATATACTCGGTCTGTGAAGAAAACCACTCCACAAACAAGTGCCCTTCTCTACCTGGACTAAAATTTGTGTATCAAGGAACTAAAGGGATGATTGAACAACTCTGCTACATAAATCAAAGAAGTCCTCATGGGCCTCGACCATACCAATAGGGCATGCAAGGGTCATGCTATGCATATTACAACCCTAACCAAAACACATCCATTCCCTCTTGGGCCCCCCCTGCCCATCCCTCCTAGTCTACACCTTCTACCTGGTCTTTTGCACCTCAATACCATTCCTAACCGACCAACCATCCATTTCAACCATAAACTCCTCAACAACATCAGTGGAATGCACCCTTCAGGGGTGGAAGCCCCCATACAACAATGCTCCAGCTTTATTGCCTTCACCTCCTACTCAACCACAACTTTCACACCCTGCTCCACCCAACCTCAGATGCCTGCCCAACCAAATATGAACCCAAACAACAGACATGCACAACAGGTCTATAGTGGAGAGACATCCAACCTTGCTTATGCTGTGGAAATTTAGGAAATCAACTTGAGGCCTGGGAGAGTACTCCCGGACAACAAACCCCCATCTCCACCTAGGGAGAGTGAGGAGGAAAGAGAGGAAAATATCCCTACAGTGAATCCACCACCCTTTCTTGAAAGATTAACTCATCTAGTCTAGCCTACCCCAGAAGAGAATGAACTTCTAGGTGAATTGAAAAATATATGTGTCAAAACTCCACTTCTCCAAGCCATTAAGGATGTACCTATTTACAACAAACTAATTAAGGAGAAGTGTTTCAAACATCAAGGGAGGCGAAAAAGAAACACACGTATCATTAATGTCAATGGACAACTGTCTGACTTAATGCCAGGGCGGGTAATTTGCCCAAAGTATTGAGACCCTGGAAGTCCTGTAGTAGATATGCACATCAATGGCACCATTGTCCCACATACCTTGATTGATCTTAGGGTTGCCATTAATGTAATGACTAAGGACACGATGTTCAAGTTGAATCTCCAGGGCTCATTAAGAAAGACCACGACAATCTTGCATCTTGCAGACCGATCCACAGTAGCCCTTGAGGGGATTGTTGAGGATGTGATGGTCTCCATTGACTCCTAGAAATTGTTGGCTTGACCGGGTGTGACCCAGGTTAGGAGTTCATTAGCCAAACAAATCCCTACACTACTGGCCCTTTCGGCATCAGCCCGCGGAGCGCAGACTCAAGTCTCACCCGTAGTAGTGTGGGGGGATGCTGAAACCAAGTTTCCGCACCCTTGAGATGTCTCAGGGGTTGATTTAGTCCAATTGTGCCTACCTTCGCGCACCGTTCTGACCTATGATACCTTCACGATCTGCTATAATTGTCCTTCGCACAACTCTAACCAGGGTTTGAGGTGATTTCGTGCTACTATGGCAGCGATCAATGCTATTTCCCCAAGTTACACCACATATCTTACTTATCCTCTTATATATGTTAGTCAACCTTGCGTAAACATATACTTCAACTCACATTCACTTAACCTACAGAGTTATATATGTTTGCACACCATATAGACAATAGAAATGCAATTTACACCAAATATATTCGATACATAAAACAGAAAATAAATGCACAGAATTGATGTAAAACTTCTCTTTATTAATGCTTCAACAGTGACAAACTCGACTCACCCTGCGCACTCAGCTGTAGGGGTCCGCGCACTCAACTATGGACTACTAGGCCTCTGCGCACTCAGTTGCAGAGCCTTCTCCTACTCTAAGACCCAAAGACTTTACTTTACCCTTAGATCTCCCACTATGCTTCTATTCCATGATCATTCTATTTCCTTTCTTTACAACTTAGAGCCTCGCTCTATTTATACAATCCCATGGTCCGCAGACCATGGGTAGATCTCTATATCCCACATTACATTACAAAATTGAGGGCGAACAACCCTACGACTCATTTACAAGCTACGTGCTCCATGCCCACAAAATGTGGAGTCTTTACATCGGATTTACAACTTTTAACCAAAATATGGGTTTTTAACCCCAAAACTTCCATTGGGGGATCCTGCGCCCAACAGGCCCCCAACACAAACATCATGACTCGTGCTCCAGTCACTCTATTGGTGCAGAGATCTTTGCGCACAGATCTCTCAACTCTACCTGGACTGCTGCAAGGTCAGAAGCGCACTGAGTAGTTGCATGCTACACTTCCTGGACGCGTTATTCAGAAACCGCTGTAGCTAAACTGGTTCCATGAACCCGTTCCTATGTTCCCTGCATCTGCGCAAGCTTTGCTTCAATCGAGGTGGTAATGACGAATGCATCATCAATCCATGGTTGCGCACGTGCCTTTAAAATGACTTCCTTGTGTCGCACAATGTATACCTGTTCCTTAAGCGCTTTTACCTGCTACATCCACGCGAGCCTCTGTGTAAGGGCCACCATTTGCACAGTCCCTATGACTTCATCGTACTTCTACTGCAGCTCATGCACCTCTGTTTCTAAGCGTTGTATGTTCGAATCCTCCTACAGAGTTGTGAGAACCTCGAATGACTCCTCAAATAGTCAGGTGCAGTCTTTCACTGCACTGTTGATCTCCGCTATTCCTGCTATAATGGCACTGATGCACTGTTCCTTCACCTTTGGCGGAGTTGAAGGTTGTGCCTTCAATTGGAGCTCGGCTATCTGAAGGTTCAACTCTAGCTGAATCTTGGCCATCTCTTCCTTTGCCTCGCACACCCTTACTGCGAGTTTCCAGATGTGCGCCTCCACTAGGTCTTCTACTGGGATGGCCAACTCCAAGACCATATGACAGGCATCCTCGACTACCTGCACAATCTGTCGGCTATGCACCACTACCTCATCACGCTGCAAGATCAACTATTCCATATTGATTCGTTGCTCGCTCATGACCTGGAGTGCGCGACCCTCCCTGGCTCACAGTTCTGTAGTCACTCCGTCCTGTATAACATAGAGCATCTCCCAAGGGAGCATAGTCATGTTTATTTCAACTCCCTTTAGTGCACTGACCATAGACTTTTCGACCTCATTTTCTGTAACCAATGCTCCCTCTGGTAGCACTATAGTGTTGGTCATGCGGGCGTGCAACATTTCCTCATCCGCGACTATGCCTACTACGAGGCTAGTTGACAAAGTACTAGCCCAAGGAGTGTGCACCTAAAACTAATGTATTTGTCCCTGGAGGGTCCCCAACACCATCTGGTTTTCCTTCGTAAACTGCTGGAGAGCCTCCATGGTGACGTCGTGCACCGTCTCCCCAATGTCATGGAGACCCCCCTCTGTGAGGGTGATTGGGTCGAAAGAAGTCTTTGAGGCCTTCGACTTCTTCCGCGGCCCCACCTGCTCTCTCCGGGCGCTATCACTTTGGTTGTGTGGACACTGTCTGCAGGTCCGCACCACCTTCCAGTGGATCTATCTCCTGTTCGGGCAAAGGCAACTTTTCTCCCTCGCGCTCCTTCTCAGTTTCCTTCTGCTGCCTTCGCATCGTCACACACCTCTTGCGCCTTGGTTATTGCTACTTCGTTCCTTCTCTTCTCTACCAACTATGCCATCCGCAATTTTGCCTCCTCATTCTTCCTTTGTGCAGTGGACTTCTCCACTTCCACCGTGGAGTTGGCTGGAGCGCGCCACTCCGACGACTACGACTCAAGCACGATGAATATGACATTATCTGTCGGTAGATAAGGTAGCTCATTCCATTTCTTCGCGGGGTCCTTGCGCGCCTTGATATACACATGATGAAAGTCCTTCTTGAACTCTGTGAAGCTCTGCAGACTGTTATAGACAGAGGGCGATAATCGTGGCTTGCAGTTAATCTCCATTCTGATGTTCATCTCCATGAACACCCAAAATATTTTGCTATCTTTGATCCTCTGCACATCTTTAGTTGCCCACAGCGAAGCGTACTTTGCTACCTTCGGAAGATCCTGCGTAATCGTTGGGAACTGGCTATCCTCAGGCAATTCCCAAGCCACCAACATTATGGATAGCATAAGCCATGCATAATGGAAAGTCTTCCCTTGCTCCTGTTCCTCGTAGCAATTCTCAAGGAACTCTCTACACAAGTAATCCGCCTAGTTAAACTAGACCCCCTCTGTGCACTGCGCAACAAGTGTAACCACCAGAGCAGGCACCTCATCCGCGCGGCACTTCCGCATAACTTTCCCTCCTAATATCTGTGTCACGACTTTAACTGCAACATTATTGATATTGGAGATCGCGTAGCCTCTCTTTTTCTTCTCCAGCTTGAACTTCTTCTTCATGGCCTTCGCAATGGCCAAATCATCACTTTTACCCTCAGATATGTTTGTTGGATCCTCCCCTTTGCAAGGGAGTCGGGTAATTCTATGAATCAGATGATTCGTGATGGGGATGGGCTCCTCCAGCCACAAACACCCATAATGCACCAGGCAGAGCAACTGCCTGATGACAAAAATTGGCATTAGGGCATGATGGTAATGCGGCACCCAGAGCAGGTTTAATAATCCTGGTTTCTTTACTCCTCACAACCACTTGTGTAGTTCCAACTCTATGACTCCCGCCAATGTGTTTTTCTTCTGCGATAGTAGCTACATAGTTGCCACATGTGGGAATTTCTCGTGGTTTGCAGGATCCTAGTCTTCAAATTTTAGAACCAGCACCCGTCCCAAGTGCGTTCCATAAAAAATGATGTCATCAGGGAGTAGTGGAGTCTGTAGAGAGCTCTTGCTCTCATCTAGGTCCTTGGGCACCCTTGCTTTCCCCTTCTACCGAGGAACATACGTTGGAAGCCTGGTCAGAGGGTCTACACCCTGGGTTTCTTCCTCCATTTCTTCATCCTCCTCTTCTACCAGGATTTCTTCAAAGTCTTTGTTCTCCTCATCGGCTTCCAAATTAATCACCTTCCCCTTTTCTTCCATGGTGAGCCTCATCCTTATCGGATTCCCAGGGGACACACGCACTGGTACCATAGGCTTCTTATCTTTCTTGGGTCTCGGTGTGTGCGACGATTTAGGGATTTTTGCGACTATCTCGACATTTTATGGGGCTTCTCCTGCTGTTATCGCCTGTGCGGCCTCCTCAATGATCATCTCTCCAATATCCATGGCTTCCTCTGGCACAACCATACTGCTATTCCAAAATTCTCTCAATGGCTCACGTAAGTGCTCAAACAATGCCTTCGACTTCAAAAGATTGAACAAATCAGGGTTCATGAATCTTTGGGCGCGCAATAGCTCAATTCTCAAATTGGCAAGTGTTGTTTGTTGGGTAGCCCTTTGCACTTTATAGCGCCTTTTGAATTTGATTCTTACCCCCACTTTCATTCCATTAATGCTCCCTTTGATCTAGGTGTATATTGGTGGCCACCTGCCAAGTCCACCTGGACCCCCACCATTGTCTTTCTCAGCATTTTCAGTTTCCTTAATTGTAGCACAACTTACTATTTTTAGCAGTTTTTCGGGTCCTGAACTTCTGGAGCCGTTTTGAGGCCCAAAACGACGTTTTTTGGGGAATCCGGGGGCAACATGGGTCCATGTAATGGACCGATGTTTCCCATTCCAACAATGATAGTGCTCGAATAGATCTT